>APFE031435329.1:3986-14909 GCA_000404065.3 Pinus taeda
GACCATAGCACTCCACTAGAGGTCATTCTTCTAGTCCACCTTCTACTTCGGGTTGACCACAAACTGAAGCCAAAATTTCTTTTCTAACTTCTCCTTCTTGAAGCATTTCTCCCCTACTGCTGGCAACCCTATAGCTTAAGATATTGATTCTTCTGTTACTACAAATTCTAATGAATCAACCTTGGCCTAGCTCCTATCGAAGGTCCAAGCAAATGTTATTGCCACAGTTGAGTCAAACCCATCAAAATTCTGTAGGAATGGGAGGAAGCTGTATTCCTGCAACATTGTAATATTATTCCTCTACTTAACTATCTGTTCCATCTCTATGGATCATGGCTCAATCCTTACAGCCACCATGTCTATTTGAATTCACCCACTCTCTGTTTCAAAAATGATATTACAACAAAAATAACTCAAATGGTGATCGAGCTACACTTCTATTGTTATATCAACCATTTCCTGAAAGGTCATGCTTCATTATTAAAATTACACAGATGTGAATGTGAATGGGTGCAGGTAGAGGCAGGCGATGATGATTGGGAGAGGCGATGGTTTAGACAATAATTTCACATAACGGTCATGCAAGGTCAGATATGGGGTGAGGCTATTATTATCAAGTGATGAGTTTTCCAAGTGAAGGTAAGTATTGAATTTATGGAGAATCGTATTGCTCCATGTTTGCTCCATGATTTCACATAAGGCATACTTAGTACTCATTGAAAAGATAAGATTTAATAACCTAAAATATCCTTGTACTTAAATGATTTCTTCCTAGCTTAGTAAATGATGAAACAAAGCATTAGTCGTAATACAATTTGAATGTCATGATCTATAGGTGGTACAATTATTTTTCCTGTACAGAGGTTCATGAAACAAAAGATAAGATTCAACACGAATTTTTTCTGCACTAGGTTTTCCTTCACCGGAACATGTGTTTTTGAATTAGGCGTGCTCAGCAGTGAGGATTGTTACACTGAACTTGCTAGTAGTGAATGTGCTTGCACCAACCATGCCTGCACCAATCATGCTTGCACTTAGACATGCCTACACTACCCATGCCTGCACCAAATATGCCTGCACTTGAACACACATTCCTGTAGCAGGGATATTTGAAGTGTAATAGGAGCCAAAAGAGAATTCTGATAGAATAAAATTCATAGACTGGTTTTAAAAATTTTTGTTGAATATGAAAAGGAGATTTTATTCGCCATTCTTTGGTGTTAACATATGCCTTTCAATTTGATTTGTGAGTTCACATCATACCCTGTACTCAATCCATGAGGGAAAAAAAGAAGTGGGAAAAAGGGTAAATTTTTAGAATGGGAAACAAACTACAACAGGGAATTCAAGAGAGAAACCAGCAGAGGGATAAATCAAAAAGGGATTTCAGGGAAAAAATTTCAAGGGAAAAGAGGGAAATACGAAATTGAATAGGGAAATTTCTTTGAAGAAAGGGATGGTAAATTTTTGGGATAAAAAAGAAGAAAATAAGGGGATTTTTTTCGAAAATGGGAATAGAAGAAGGGCATAATTTCACCTGATGTCTTCTTGCATAGTGTTGATCCATAAAATAAATGCAATAGGAATTGAATGTTGCTTGAAATAAAAAATTTCGTGCCAGCTATCCCAAAATTAGATAAGGGCCTAGTTCCTGTACTTGAACCTGTGCCTTTTTGGTGATAGTTAACACATCTAAAGGTCAAGCAACATTCCCATTTTATTAGAACTGATCTTATTGCCAACAAGCTAGTTTTCAGGTTGATCCTTCTGTAATCATGTCAATAAACTGATTTTCACAATCACATGATTTTTTTCTTTTTAATTATTTATATAATATTTTTTTTGGATTTTCCTTAAATTTCATTTTGAGAGAAGAAATCAGATTAGAATATGTTGGAATAGCCACCTACCAACTGAATTTCAAACTGCTGCTGCACTTGTTGCATGAAGTCTTCCTTTGTGATGGGATAAAAATATACTTTAGGACTATGCCCATTCACAAGGAAAAATAAATCTCACCCATCGATGGTTTTGACTTCTACAACCCCATTGTCGAAGACTCGAATTACATCATACGGTCCCATCCAACGAGTATGGAACTTCCCTCTAAAATGTTTAAAGCTAGAATCATAGAGAAGTACCCAATCACCTGGTTGGAACTTCTTTTTCTTGATAAATTTGTCATGCCACTTCTTGCATTTCTGCTGCACCAAAATACTATGCTAAACATCATCCCTTTGAATTTCATCCAACTCGTTTAGCTGTAATAGATGCTACTATTATGCTTCCGAGAGATCTAGACCCAACGGAATTGCAGTCCTGAATGTCTTTATCTGAAATTCAATTAGCAAAATGAATTTTTTTTCCATACACCATCTCATATGGTGGATGCCCCATGCTGTTCCTCCAAGTGGTTCAATAAGCCCATAAGGCTTCAGGAAACTGACCAACACAATATTTCCTGTGCGTGTTTACTTTTTTGGTGAGGATGGATTCGATCACCTTATTTGTGGATTCCACGATGTAGATTTCTTGTGCCGCATCTTATATTGATTCATGACTTCCTGTACCAAGTCAGAAATAAACCGCAGTCCATTGTCAGAAACAATTCCTTTAGGAGTACCAAATCTAGTAAAATTTCCATTAAACAAAAAATCAACAATTACTTTTTCAGTGGCGAAAGAAACAACTTTAGCCTTTACCCGTTTAGTAACAAAATCATTACAAACCAAGATATGATTTTTATTTGAAGATGTGGGATCCGTGGGTCCTACAAAATCAATAGCCCATTTTTCAAAGCGCTCAATCATGACTTGAGGACAAAAGGCATTTAATTGGATTGAACACCCATTTATTGACAACTATCACAGCGTCTAACATACTATTTGGCATCCTTAAACAAAGAAGGTCAAAAATAGCGAGTGTGTAAAATTTTATATGCATTTCGTTGTCAATAAAGTGGCCACCGCAAGGTTCATCATGGGCAGGTTTTAAAATATCAAACATTTCTTCCTCTCTTACAAATCTACGAATAACAAAATCTAGTCCAATGTAAAAGAGGTCTCCCTATATCCAGGAATATGAAGCACTTTTCTGAATAATATTCCTCTTTTCACGAGCGAATAATTGAGATGGTGTCTTTCTAGTGACTAAATAGTTGGCTATGTTAGAAAACCATGGGGATTTTGCTGACATAGCAAAAAGATGTTCATTGGGAAATCATCATCAATAGGAATTGCTTCGCTAGGATTTTTTAATCTGGAAGGATAATCAACTACAACATTAGACTTTCCTGGCCTATCAGTAATTGTAACATTGAATTCCTGTAATAAAAGTAACCACCTAGTCACTCTACTACTAGTTAAAGGTTTATTCATTAAATATATTATAGAAAAATGATCAGTATGCACATAAGCTTCATACATTGTAATGTAATGTCTGAATTTATTAATAACAAAAATAACAGCTAAAGATTCTTTCTCAGTCACTATATAGTTAAATTTGGTAGGTGACAATTTTTAATGATGTAGTAAATAACAAAGGATTGTTTATTTCTCCTCTTGTCGTAAGGTCGCACCAATAGTAGTGTTTGAAGCATCGAAGGAAATATGAAATGGTAGGGACTAGTTTGGTCCTCTCAAAACTGGTGCCTATACTAATTTTTCCTTCAATGTTTCAAATGATTGTTGGCAAGCCATGGACAAAGTGAATTCACTATCGTTAGCTAGTAATAAAAAATGGGGGGTAGAAATCTTGGAAAAATTTTCAATGAATTTTTGCTAATAACCACCATGTCCTAGGAAACCTCTCACTTCCCTTTGAGTTTTGGGTGCAAGAAAACGAATAATGACTTCAATTTTAGCATGGTCTACCTAAATACCTTGTCAGAAATCAAATGACCAAGAAATACTCTTGCTTTGCACATTAATCTACATTTTTTATCACTCAAAGCAAGATGGGCCTCTTGGCAATGTAAAAGCACTTTTTCTAAATTTTTAAGAGCTTCATCAAATGAGTTACCAAACACAGAAAAGTCATCCATATAAATCTCAACACATTCAACATCAACAAAAATAGCCAACACAACCCTTTGAAATGTAGCGGGTGCATTACACAACCCGAAAGGAAGCACTCGGTAGGAAAAAGTACCCCAAGGGCATGTAAATGTTCTTTTGTCTTGATCTAAGGGTGTGATATGGATTTGGTTATACCCACTAAAGCCATCTAAAAATGAAAAGTACTTTTTACCATCAAGGGTATCTAGAACCTGATCAATGAAAGGAAGGGGAAAGTAATCCCTGAGAGTGGCTTTGTTTAATTCTCGATAGTCAATGCAAATACGCCATCTCCCATCTTTCTTAGGGACTATCACTAATGGAGAGACACACTGGCTTTCAGAAATGGGGTAGATGAAATTAGCCTCTAAGATTTTTTGTAATCCTTCCTTAACAATATCTCTTAGTGTGGGATTCATTCATCTCTAGGGTTGTCGGACAAGTCGGGCTCCCTCCTGGATATAGATATGATGAGTAAAAGTCTCAGGAGTAATTCCTTTCATGTCTTCATAACTCCAAGCGAATGCATCCAAATGATCTTTCAACAAGGTAACAAGTTGCTCTTACTGAGATGATTCTAGGTTTGAACTAATGTGTAAGGATTTTCCTGGACTAATTTCAACAAAAGTGGTCTCAAGCTCAAGAGTACAGGAAGATGATGCCACAGTATGGGATAAGGAAGGTTGGGAATCAAATTTTTCTTGAAAATCCAAACTAAATATCTGATGAAGTGTGTCAAAACTAGGCATAATGTCTAGATTATTCATGAAATCTTGCAATTCACCAGCCTAAGCAAACTCAGTATGATGTTGAATCGAAGAAATAGGATGGGTCCCCTCATCATTACTGTCATAATCTAACCATAAGGTATCCTTGAGTTCTCAAATAGATCTAGCAAGTGGGTATAAGATGACCTTTTTCCTAGAGTCTCCATGTGAAATGAACATATCACCAGAGCAACATCCAATATAAGCTTCAGTCGTGGCAAGCCATGGTCATCCCAAAATCAGAGGATGTCCTCCCACTAGATTCTTTAGCTGAGGCACAATGAAATCTGTGAAGTATTCCCATGAATCTATAGAGAAACCACGTCATCTAGTACTCCATCAGACATGATTTTAGATTTGTCTGCAAGTTCAAGCACGATGGGTGTAAGACGAATATGGCTCAACCCAAGTTGTTCCATGGTTTTCCTAGTCATCACATTGATGGACACCCCCATGTCTATTAATACATTAGACACAAGGATATCACCTATCTAGAAAGAAACAACTAGGTTTCCAGGATTTATATATTTCTCCATCAATACGCATCATGCCATCAACTCAGTTGTTGTACCAACAAACTGAATAGTCTGAGGTTCTACTCTCTTCCTCCTTGGCTTTTTAAGACATAATTACCAAATGATCTTTTTACATATGGGAATTTCTCGGATAGCCTAAAGTAAAGGAACCTTTATACAAATATTCCTTTGTTCAGAAGCCAAAGTGGACTCGAGTTTGCTCTTCTCCACAGCCAACCGATCTGGATAAGGTGGCTGGAATGAAGAAGATGGTCAATCTGAAGGTATGAGAATGGGATGAAGGGTGATATTTTTTTTACAAATGATCAAGAGTTACCTCCTCATTTTTATCCTTAATAATCACCATGGATTGTTTTTGTTTTTATGGTTTAACCACCCTTCTCGATCTCAGTTGAAGCTCACTTATCCAAACCAGCAAGGTTCGATAGGTAGGAAGAGGGGACGATCCAACTAAATGAATCAATTGTACTATTTTATTATTAGGATTTGGTACTAGTTGAGGTGGTCTGAATGGTGGTGGCAAAGGAAATGGTGGAAATTATTGACTCTACTGAGATAGAGAGGGAAAAGATGGTTGTGACATATGGTGTGGTGCATAGGATGGAGGATATGATGGAATCTGAGAAGGATAGGAATGATATGAATGGTTTGGCCCACTCCATCGTTGTTGTCAAGGTTTAGAGGACTGCCCATGATAAAAGTGGTTCCCATGCTGCCAATATTGAGAGTGATTATTATTATTATAATAGGAATATGGAGAATAGCCATAAAAATGTCGTTCAGGAGCCATACCTGCACTGACCTATGGCGAGTTTCTTCATGCTCCCATGGCATGTAAGGACTTAGGTTCAAAATGCTCTCCTTTAAGTACATATTTTAATCTTGGTATGGAGGGGAAATCCTTGGTGGCATGGTTATCTGCGCAAATCACACATTTATTAGCACTTTTCATCTCAGCAAGACATTCTCTCAAAGGATGTTTTTTTCTACACTTTGGACAAAAAATAGACAATGAATCTCGCTCTTTTTCTAATTTTTGCTAAAATTTCAAAGAGTCTATTTGTTTTCTAACAATATTCATTATTTCAATTTTCATGTTGTTCATCTTATTCTCCAACCCAGTGATCATAACATCTGTAGATCCCAGTTTGTTAGTTTTGCCTCGACCTCCTCTAGTGGATCTACACTGGTTTATGGAGAACTTCCTACACAAGTCACAAATTTGTTCAAAGGTTTTATGAGGAATGTCTCCTTATCCTAACAAATTCAGATTATGCCTAGACTCCTTATTAAGTCCTCATAGGAACAAGGTTCAGATAGTACTTAAATCAAATTTGTGTTTGTACCTTTGGGGTATATACAAAAATCTCTCTATGTAATCCTCCAAAGGCTCAGCATCACCTTGTATGATAGTGAATATCTCGTCCTGCATTTCTCTAGATTTGCAATATTCCTAATATTTATTCAAAAATACTCTCTTCATTTGGTCCCAATAACTTACAATGTTTTCTCCTAGTCCCATGAATCAGTGCAAGGCTAAATCCTTGAGAGTTGCAAGAAACAACTTTAATTTCTAGGCATCAGAAGAATAATCATAACTCTGACACAATATATCAAATTCAAAAATAAATAAATGTGGGTCTTCGTGCATCTTATTATGAAGGCGTGAAAGAGCTGAAGGTGAAATATTCTTCATTTGTAGATTTTCTTCTGGGTTCACTATTGAAATCCAAAAGTGCACTACTCGTCATTTACTTGGTTCTCGCCAGACCCCTCTGCATTGTCTTCATGATCTGACATTGTTGTGCCTCCAATAAGACCAATTCTAGAAGTTGAATGTTGACTAGTGCTAAATTGAACTTTCTGATCACATTTATCCTCCCTCTTCCCCTTTCGAGTTGTGTCACACCTGAATCACTGTGTCCAGAATCCAAGTGGACTGTTTTGGCATGACGAGTCTGCATTAGCTTGGAATTTCTACTTGCAAAAGAAGGTCCAATATGACAAGAGTTTTCATATCTTTCAGTATTTTGTTCACTCTTATTTGGCTTCGAACCCCTACCTTTCTTAGGCATTCATTTTTAAAAAATCAAATCCAACAACAAAATTCAAATGCTTATAAAAGAAAAAAATCTGTTAATTGCTGCAATGGAAAAGAAAATCAGCACTCGTAAAATTCTCAAAACAATAGAAGCATACTGCAGGAAAAAATAGTAGCAAACTTACCCCTATTGTAGAAAATGGAAATTTCATACCAATTTCAAATCGCCTCTGCAACAACGGTGCCAAAATGTTAGGTGCAGGAAATGCGGTCAAGCAGACTCCTTCAACATTTAATTGTCAACCCGGGGGTTTTGTAAACTTAGAGACGAAGCACAGGAAATGCCAGAAATGATATTAGCTTTTCAAAAATCTATTTCCACTTCCTTAATTGCAATCTTGCAGAATCAAAAAAGAAAAGAAAAGATCACTCGACAATTTACACCAAAGATATTCTAGTGTTGGAATATGAAAGAAAGTACTTTTGTAGGAAAATAAATGAAAGAAATTCTAAAAACCTCTTGCAAACAATCTTTGATTAATGAAAATGTAAATCTATGTTTATCTTTAGTATAGTTGTGTGCCAGGTTAATAATTGGACCCTTGAAGATATCTGACTCCTTATAGATTTTCCTCCCTGTACTAAGTTATTATTCCTGTACTCTGCGATGTGCTTGCACTAGTACCAGAACAAAGCTTAGGTGATGGGGTATATTTTACACCTGTACTAAACATTTATGACTTCATGTAGGAGCTCTAATCCTCAAGGCTAGAGCACTCTGCTCCTGTATCAGAAGATTGATTCTTGTACTGGGGCAGAGGTTCCTACACCAAGTTTTGCTATCCTTCTTTTGAGAAAATAAAGAATGTGTTAAATAGGAAAAAAAAGAACTTGCAAAGGTGAACAGAACTTCAAAATAAATTTGTCAAACTGAAAGATGCTTCAACAATCCTAATGTCTAAAACAAGAATTAATTTCCAAAGTAAAAATGCACGCTTTCTTTAATTAAGGAACTTCTGCATCTAATCTAAGAGATCATTTAATTCTCATAGTAGGCTTCAATCTTGTAATAGCTATCCACACGAACTGATCTGCATTCATAACCTTCTGAACTCAAAAATATTTCCTTTAAGAATCATTATGCATAAATCTGATCTTTCCTAGATAGCATAAAGTGCAGCATGGACCAGTGTGTGTCACAATAGCATTTTGTTTCTGATTATCAGAAGTATGTCTAATTCAAAATTTCAAAAGAACTTCATAATAGAAATCACACTCTTTAGAATCGCATTAAGACTTATCTAATAAAAATAAAAGTAATATTACTGTAATGAACCAGAAATGTGAGACTATAAATGCACTAGTGTAGGAATGCATACTTCCATGATCCAGGCAGAAAACAAGATTAATATTCAAAGAAGGAAATCATAAAATGAAACTTCAATCAAGCTCGCACACCACGGATCTATCACATTGTAATGAAATCAAATTTAAACTTTGCAAAAAGATAAAAGAAACATCTATTTACTTCACATTTTGCATTAAAATTAATTAACACACCTTAGTCGGAAAAAGAGAAGAGCACGAGGGAAAACAAGCTGGGTTGGCTGAACCCTAGCCAACCAGCTCATTTCCTTATTTAGGAAATGTAAAGATTTAGCTCTTTAATCAACGCATAAACACAAAATTATAATGCAAGATTGAGAAATCATGCCGTAGTTCCTTTCTATTAATGATCAAAAAATATATATCATGAATTCAAATCCAACCCAAATCGAGGGCGATATAAGCAAAATTACAAAACGACAGAATCACAGTATCCTTGCTATAGCTATTGCTTACTACTATTTTCTCTCTAAGTCATAAATTTTATACATTCATTTAGGCCTGTGGCCGTAACTAAATTACAACAAGCGTTCCAATCTAAGCCTTTTAGTTATAACAAAATAACAATAACTTCTCGTGCTAAGCCTTTTGGCTATAACAAAATGTTATTCTAGGTATTCAGTTGACGACCTAATCTCCACCATATTCCTGATTTTCCTCTATGCTCCAACTCGAGTTGATTGTTCTAGAACATGGCGTCTGCATGGAATGGTGAGTTGTCATGGTAGTTGAAGATTCACTAGCGATGCGTGAATACTACCTGCACTCGATCATGCTAACAAGATGATTAATTCATTGTCTATCATATACTTCAAGGAAGAAAATTATTAGTTGCAAATATTTATAGGTATAAAATCTATGAAAATGATTAATTAAGCACATTCGTAACCCTTAAACATGAAACATAAAGCTAGTGCATGAAGGGACATGATTCTTGGACTAGAGCAGGAATAGGGAGTTTTCAAGCTTAAAACAGAGGTATGGAAAAAGGGTTAAAAAATGAAGCAATTTAGCCTACTAACATGCAATTCATATAGACACAAGGGAAGTTGCAAAATGATCGCCATCAGAAATGGTCCACATACCTGCAATAGTTCCACTTTAAGATCATGTACAAGAAGGGAAGCACCAACAATGTTGTAGACTATCTCAGTCACCGCTAGTCATGGCGATGACCATTGTGATTGACTCTTGTGGACATGAGACTTCGGGCTGGCCGCATCTTTACAAGAGTGATCCAAAATTTGACAACACATACTAGATGCTCCTAGAAGGAAAGAAAGTTCCTCATTTTCACCTCTAGGGTGCACTTTTAAGAAACTCGGGATGCCTCTGTGTTTCTTCAAGTGAGAGTGGAAAGATAATTTGGGAGGCACACTATAGTTGGGTCGTTGGACATTTCGAAGTAGAGAAAACAATGGTAGTGTTGCAGAAGTATTTTTATTGGTTGAACCTTGATAAGATGTTGGGAAGTACATCATATCCTGCAGTGCCTATGCCATTACAAAGCTGACCATCAGGAAGTAAGGCCTATATACTCTTGTTCCTACTCCTAGTCAACCTTGGGAATGGATCTCGATGGATTACATGTTGATCGTTCCTTCGACTAAGCATGGAATGAATGCGTTTTCATGGTTGTTTATAGATTCTCTAAGATATCCATTATGGCAACCTCTAAGAAAAGTATCACATCAGAAACCACTGCTAAGCTATTCTTTGAATGAGTGTGGGTACACTTTGGAATCCCACAATCTATTATCTCAGATCGGGATGGCAGGTTCCCGAGTATATTTTGGTCAAGCCTCTAGTCGATGATGGATACCAAGCTCACTAAGTCCACAACCTTCCACCCCCAAACTGATAGCCAAATAGAGTTCGTCAACATGTTGTTTGTGCACATCATGAACATGTACAACTCGAAGCATGCACACACATGTTATGAAATCCTCCCCTATGTCTAAAATAATTAGAACAAAGCTCTCCTTAGCTCAACTGGAAACATCCCCTTTCAGGTGGGATTGGGATTCTATCCACTATGTCCCATTGATGTGGCCATACCATTTTCATCTACTCAAGTAGATTCAACTCATGTATAGGATGAAGCTAATAGGGTTAACAACTTCATTGATCACATTTAG
>APFE031435331.1:0-14368 GCA_000404065.3 Pinus taeda
AAAACACAACAAACATAAAGTAGGTACTACTTCGTGAACCCATCCAATATGATATGGTTGGGGATGAGTGGTAGAAATTTGGATTTTTTCAATCAATTGTTGAGAAAGCAGTTTCTTTTTGTTTCCATTGTCTATGATTAATTGTGCAAGTTGTTGCTTGATCTAGAAATTATGAAGTTAAGAGAGCTCCATTCTTCTATGATTAATTGTTTAAGTTGTTGCTTGATCTTGAAATTATTAAGTGAAGAGAGCTTCATTCTTGTTCTCACAATAGATTTTTTCCATGAGAACCCACTAAGGGTGGGTGGAGGTTGAATTATTAACATTAATATCTAGGTATGCATCATTAATGTCAACACTTCTCGGTTGTTCGATGTTGTTCAATAAGAAATGCATCGACCATTTTTTCCTACAAGTCACAACATTCATTATCAAAATGATAATATCTCCAATGATAGAATTGATGTTTCTTCTTTCCTTCGCCAATCAAACTAGGTGTTTCTTGATTGTGAGCATTAGCAAGCAACTTAGCGTCTTGGCAAATATTTAGGAGAGATGTTCCAAGGAGGAAATTGGGAAGAGTTCGAGCTTTGCATCGATGTGAGAAAGCAGACTTAAAATATACTTTATGCAAAAGGGTTTGTTGTTGTTGTTTATTGGGAACAATATTATTGCAAGCGGGTCCATTTCATTTTGGTATCATAGCTATGATATGCTCCAAGAAGTCATCAATATCATATTTGAAGATTGGATGCCTTGGACGAAATATTTTACTTGTGATCATGAAGAATTTAATTCAATTGTATTAGGGCTTGATTAAAACATATAGGTGTTGACATATGAGATATTACATTTAGGAATATGGGCTTTTGGCATTAAGAAACGAATAAATGACATTTTGAGCAAATGTGGCAAATGAAAGAACAGATTAGGGAAGCCTACAAAAAAGCATTAAAAGTGGAGTAGGAAGAGAATCATGGTGATTTTGAACTAGTTTCGTAGCAAAAGTAGTAGATATTTTGTGAAGAAAGAAGAAGATAGGAATATGATAAGAAAATGTTGCTAGTTGAGCAAAGGGGTAAAGGAAACAACTTGAGCTTTTGAGGTACCGTGTGTAGGTATATGTCCAATAGTGTTAACACAAGCCTCATCTTAACATGCTTCAAGTTGTTGCCAATTACATAGCTGTTTTGGTGATTATAAAAAAGTGAGTAGTTTAACAAATAGAAGTTTAGGCATTGACCATTAAGATGGGAAAGACCATAGTATAACACTGACATAGGATATCTCATAGTTCTTATAAGAGGAGAATGCTTATATAAGATAACTCATAGTGCTTATGAGAGGAGAAAATTAACATAGGTTATCTCAAGAGTCTGAAGACTATTTTAATTAGATTAAATTAAATTACTTAATTCCTAAACCAGGGTATGAAAATGTTATTGTGATGACCCTTCTTCTATATCTACATGCTCTTATTTTAGAAAAATTAACCAACAAGTGGATTTTATTTTTGATTCGATGACATAGATTGTGCTTTTATTACTATTTTTGCCTAGATGACATGGACTGTGCTTTTATTACTATTTTTGCTTGGAAGACATGAATTGTGCTTTTATTACCATTTTTGTTTGGATGACATAAGTCATGCTTTTTATTACTATTTTTGCCTAAATGATTTAGATTGTGCTTTGTTACTATTTTTGGTTGGTTAGATGATATGGATTGTGCTTTATTACTATTTTTGGTTGGTTAGATGATATGGATTGTGCTTTTGTACTTTTATTGTATAGCTCTGAAAAAGGCTGGAGCGTTTTTTGCTTGGAAGACATGAATTGTGCGTTTGGAGCTCCGTATGTTGTGTGTGCGTATGTTGTGCGTATGTTGTGTGTGCGTATGAATGTAGTTTGGTCTCTGTTTCTGTCATGTATTTGGTGTGTCTGTCTGTCTGGTCTGCTTGTATTCTGTGAGAGGTGGAGGCAGAGGCAGAGGCAGAATGCTTGTGTTTCCTGACGGGCAAAGGCAGAGGTAGAGGCAGATAGAGCATCAATTATTTGAATCAAGACAACTCTGACAGGGATCACAGTTAAATGAGGCATTGCGGTAAAATTTATGTGGCATTGCGGTAAAATTTATGTTCAAACTCTCTGTATCGATCACTCTGATTATGGGTTGTGGGTTGCAAACAAGATTAGCTGAATGAGAGAGGAATCAATTTGATTTTAGGAAATTCAATGGCATTGATCAAATCCTGTAAATAAATTGAGATGTGCAGTGTTATTTGGTTTTTTAAATTAGATCTTCAGCATCCTTGACGAGAGGCGGCAGAATAGATCCCTACTTCGAATAATGGCCATTGGGAGCGTTTTATCTGGCAGAGCCTGCGGCTTTCTTGGTTTTTAAATCATGGTGAGGCGGTTTCTTGGTTTTCTAAATTAAATCCTCTGCATCCATGTTTTTTGGTTTTTTAAATTAAATGTCGTGCATCCATGGTTAGGCGGTTTCTTGCTTCTTTTTTTTTTAAACTAGATCATCTGAATCCCTGTTACTTAGTTTTTTAACTTAGTGCGTCTGAGGCAGCAGCATAGATCCCTCGTTGCACAGAAAGCGAGAGAAACCGAGCATGTCTTTTGAATATGGCCATGGCCAGCGTTAAGCCTGCTGTAAATATGGAGTTAACGGCGACCATTCCCTTACCCGATTTTGAAGGGCGTAATTTCACCTTCGTATACGGTGCTCCAGAATTGGTTTCTGCGTTGCGGTATCGAGTGGTTTGCTCAGTGACATCATTTGTTTTACACATCGTCTCCTAATGCAGCGGCCAGTCTCCCAATGCAGCAGCCATTCTCCAATGCTTGAGCAACACCGTAAACCTTGCAAATATCATGTCTCTCCATGTGGATTCGTCCCTAGGAGGTAAGCAAAGCATTTTCTTGACTGACTCTGTTTTAAAGTCATTGTCGATTGCATGTGTGATGAAGAGATTGTTCAGATTGCAATGTACTTGCATTGAATTTCTTGTTCTCCTAGCTTTCTATGTGTTTCGTAAATAATATAAAGGATTGTTTCTCAGGTTTTGCACTGAAATATTGAGTTAAATGTGGCATCCGACTCGATGACAGATTAAGTGAGGCATTCCGGTAACTTTATTTTCCAGTATGGATCACTCTGGTTATGAGAGTTGGCAAATAAGATTAGCTGAATTTGAGAGGAATCCTGTAAATAAATTGAGATTTTCAGTGTTGTTTGGTTTCTTAAATTATATCTTCAGCATCCTTGGCGAGAGGCCACAGTATAGATCCCTCATTTGCACATAAATGAAGAGAAACAGGGCCTGCCAATATCACGGTTGGATATGGCCATCGTCAAATTCCGTACAGCCTGCGATTTCTTGGTTTTTTAAATCAGATCCTCTGCATCTAGTGAGGCGATTTTTTGGTTTTTTAAGCTAGATCCTCTGCATCCATGTTTCTTGGTTTTTTAAATTAAATCATGTGCATCCATGGTTTCTTGGTTTTTAAAATTAAATCATATAAATTCCTGTTACTTGGTTTTTTTAGTCAGATCGTTTGAGGCGGCAGCATAGATCCCTCGTTGCACAAAATGTGAGAGAAACAGAGCATGCCTTTTGAATATGGCCAGCGTGGAAGCATTTTTCAGAGGAGAAATTCCTGAGAGCCTGCTGTTAAAAGATGGAATTAACGGCGACCCTTCGGAGGTAAGCATAGCATTTTCTTGACTGACTCTATTTTAAAGTCTTTTGTCGATTGCATGTGTGATTAGGAGATTGTTCAGATTCTACTTGCATTGAATTTCTTGTAAAAGTGGGTAAGTTTCTCTCCTAACTTTCTGTATGTTTCCTAAATACTATAAGGGATGGTTTCTTTCTGCATTAGCTATCTCAGGTTTTACACTGAATTATTGATGCAATCTGCATTAGCTTTTTCTTGGTTAATCATATTACATCCAAAGGCCTAGCAATGCTCTTTAGTGATTTATTTTATAAATAATATAAGCGATTGTTTCTGCATTAGCTATCTCAGGTTTTGCTCTGAATTATTGATGCAATCTGCATTAGCTTTTTCTTGGTTAATCATATTACATCCAAGGACCCAGCAATGCTCTTCAGCGATTTATTTTATCATTAGTAGCTGAAGCCTTCCAGATGTTCGGGAATCGATTAGTCAAACTTCACCGGTCATGCTGCCTCTGTAACTATAGCTCAGATCCTTGGCTCTCCCTAACTTCCATTCTGTGGCTCTCTAACTATAGCTTAGATTCCTCTGTTTGTATGTCTCCTCGTGCCCTTCCATATTTTCAAAATAGCAGATTGAATTTCTGGATTTAAATTTGGATTCAATGTATTCGGTTTATATTGAATTTCTGGATTTAAATTTGAATTCAATGTATTTGGGTTATATTGAATTTCTGAGTTATGTTGGACTTGTAATTTAATGGCTAAATTTTTTTCTATAGGCACATGCGGACCATATGGATTTGATTTGGGTCACCCTTTTATCCTCTCCAGCTCCCCCATTTGGGTCACCCCTTTATCCTCTCCAGCTCTCCCAGACACCCTCCATACTGATGCAGAGGTTCAGTATCTAATCCAATCTCACCCACGGCCAAATTAGCCTATATATATGAGATTACATAAAACCCATAACTATTTTTTTATTCATTATAATTTGGTAAATTTTCTCAAACACTGGGCTCTCTCTGTATTTAATTATTTTTAAATTTTTATTTCATGATATATTTTGTTGGCATTAAAAATTTTTAACAAAAAATTTGTGAAGTTCATCAAAATACTTACATAAAAAAGCATTTAACCATTTTTAAGGATCAGATATTGTTCGCCTCCTTTCGCTTTTGAAACACTAAAAATAGTTGTTCACATGATTTGGGACTGTATGCTTGGCTAGAAGCTTTCAACCCAGGATTTCAGTGTGATTATTACCATTGCCCCACTTCAATTTGAAATGTTTCACTGCTTCCAATGAACCTGCCTATAGTACTCAATTCACTCCAAATAGTAAAACGCGGTATCTATCTTTTAACATTGTGAATTTTCTGTGGGGATACTCACAAATTTCATTGTCATAATTAGTTAGATTAAATTTCTGGGTTTATATTTTGATTTTCTCTCCAATCACTTTCGACATCTTGTAATTTTGTATTTCCTCTCCCTCAACTTGGCTTGTAATTTTGACTCGTTTGATTGTTTGGGAAGGAAATGAATAGAGGCTTTGAGTTGTCACTCTCACTCTCATTCAGTGTTTGTCGTTATTATGATTATATTCATATAAATTTCAATTTCTCCCACTCATTATTGATGGATATTTTCCCTGTATTAAAAAAAAATGGTGAATACATTTGGGATTTCATAATAATTACATGTGTTGGAGACTTGTACACCCTTACCTTTACCTTTACACTGTGGTGGAGACATTTCCAACTAGATTATATATTATGTGGTGGAGACATTTCCAACTAGATTATATATTATATTCCACAGCATAAATACATGCAAGCAAACTTAATATACTATATTACACAGATATATATTATATTATATATAATATACTACAAATATATGCATACAAACTTAATATATTATATTACCCAGCATAAATACAGAGTAGTGGGCTTAAGGTTGGTTGTTGAGTCTCCTGAAACCGTTGTAACCTTGTAAATATAATAGATTCATCTATCAAAGGTATTCTTGATTGAATATTGGATTTCTTTGTTTTCTTGTATGTCCATTCATTAATAATTTATATGATAGTTAGTTGAATTGAGGCTTCTGTGATCCATAATAGTTGAAAGAATAACTTCAACTTATATGATAGTTGTGATGAGTTTGATAATAAATAAAATTACAGTGATAATTGTGATGATTTTGATAATAAATGTATTTATTACTGTGTTTTCATTTTTTTACTAGTGAGAAAAAATGATTTTGATAATAAATTTATTTAATGTTGTATTTTTTTTTTACTAGTTTGAAAAAATAATTATTCTTTTACTTCTAATTTTTAAAGCAGTCAAACTCTCACTGTTTGCATTTAATTGATTACATTTTTTTAGTTTGATGAGTATGTCTAAATAGGTTGTAGGCTATATGGCAGTAAGATGACTTATATTGCATGGGCATATCATGGTTGCAGAAACACAACGTAGAGCAAATGGTGCAAAGGTAAATTCAATGCATGATATGAATTTTCAATCTATTCATTGCCTTTCAGTTATAAAATTAGGCTGGTAATTTTTCATAAACTATTAAATTTGATTCTTTATAAAGCTTTTGCTACTTTACAAATAAGGCATAGATGACGATTAAATTTTAATAATTATTTTTTGTTTTTTTGGCAGATGATAAGAAAGGACATGAATATACAAGCATGCTAGGATAGATGAACTATCTACATGTCATTATGAATTCATTATGTTATCGTGACCCAAAATAAATTGGCATTCATTTATTTTTCATCTTCATTATGTAATTACTCTAAAACCACTATAATAATAAAAAGTATTGTGTTGTTTGAAAGGGCTAAAAGCCCTTTCTCATTGCTCTTGAGGATGGACCATGGCTATCCTCAAGGGTTTGTGTCCCTCTCTCCACCTTACTTTTCCATTTACTTTTATTTATTTATTTTAGAACTAGATAGTTTTAGTTTAATAGATTGTAAATCAAAAATATCAAATAATGCATCAATATAAATAATAATAACATGTAAATTGAAAATCTTAAATTTTAGATCAACTAGAAGTTATGTAAATGCATTCGATTTAATCAATATTATATTTTTGTAGGCATGGTTTTTTGTGATAATTGCACAATTTTTCGATGCTTGTTTAGCGGTTCAATTTGTATATGATCAAGTTGTATGTCTTTATTGTATGTACATTGATTGGTTGGTGTATGTTAGTTACAATTATTTTTGTATGCCTATTGAGTGATTGAATATCTGTATGATGAAGTTGTATATTTTTATTGCATACAATGATTGATGGGTTTTTCTATTACTTTGTGATGATGAATTTAAATGCAGAATTTAGTGTAATGATTATTGTTTGAATTTCATTTATTTGATTGTGTTTTACAATGAATGGGTGGCACGTTAATATATATTTTGAAATGTGTGAGAATTTTCTTTGTTAATACTTGGTGCTTGGTATCTATATTATGTTTGTGCATTCAAATTTTTTCTATGTGTGTGATGACAAAAATTTGATATGTAATGTTCAATGTATTTGTGTGTCTTTACAATGCTTTTTCTGACGTGTACTTGTGACTGTGTATGAGAATGGTTGTTGTTTGGCTTTTTATTTACATAGTTGTGTATTTATAATGAATGTGGATGACATGTTTGATATGTACTTTGTATTTTGTGTGGCTTTTCTTTAGCATATGGCTTGATTTAGTGTCTACATTAATTTTTTATGTTTGGATATTTACAATCTTCTATGTATGATGATAAAAACTTCATATGCAATATTTGTATGTATTTATAATTTTGCGTGTAGTACGAAGATTTGATGGGATGTTTGTATGATTGTGTATTTGCAATGCTTTTGATGTTTGAATGTTTGTGCATTTGCAATGCTTGTTATGATTGTGTGTTTGTATTGCTTATTAGATTGTAAATTAAAAGTATCAAATAATGCATCAATATAAATAATTATAACATGTCAATAGAAAATCACAAATCTTAAATCAACTTGAAGTTATGTAAATGAATTTGATTTAATCAATATAATATTTTCCAACCATGGGATTTTGTGATAATTGCACAATATTTGGATGCTTGTTTAGTGGTTTGATTTATGTATGGTAATTGCAAATTTTTTTGTATGCATATTGAGTAATTGAATTTTTGTATGATAAAGTTGTATGTTTTTATTGTATGCATTGATTGATGTGTTTTTCTCTTACTTAGTCACGATGAAGTTAAATGCAGAATTTAGTGTAATGATTTTGGTTTGAGCTTCATGAGGGAGATATCGGTGATTTAAAATCAGAGTTCGGATGAGGGAGATATCAGTGATTTAAAATCAGCTTTTTTTCTAGAAAATTTCGTGACGACGAGAAAGTGGAAATAGATTGGTGTGCTAGCCAAGAACCTGTATGCACTTGAGGTACAATATGCATGCAAAGCTTTGAGGAGCAAGGCAAAGGCTAGATACTTGGTGGTTGAGAGGGAGAGTAAATTACCTCTCAACATGTAGAGCAAGAAGAAGTGTCAGACAATTGCGGAGGAGCCACGATTGGTGCAGTAGCTTCAGGAGGTTACGGAGTAGCCACAATAGGGGAAGCTTAGTGGAGATCGAGTAGAGACATCTACTCATGCAGAGAACTCAAGTAGGGGGGGAACTTCGAGGCAGGTGGACAAAGGGATCACATGCAGTCATACCTCCAAGTAGGAGGTGGGGTGATGTAGAGTGATCGTCCCAAGGAGGAGGGGCAGGATCCTTGAGGTACCCAACCTCTTAGATGAGACCTTGCTACATGAGCCCCGATGTGGAGTAGCAGGAACTGACTGATTGGGTAGAGACAAATGCGGATGGAGCGGCAAAGAGAGCGATAGTGCAGGGAATCCTAGGACATCGTATAAATAGCAGGTTGCAGCAATGTGAGAGGCACAAGTGTTTTGCACAATGCTAGGTGGCACAAAGAGGTGTGAAATGGTGCGAGATGCATGGAGATGTTGCAGTAGTGTAGATATCAGAGAGGGAGCACTTGTCAGCAGCAGGTAGAGCTTCAGCATCAGAGTATGTTCCTAGCCCAAGAGAGTGGTCAGTTGGGAGTGTTTTTGTTCCAAGTGTTGTTGGAGCAAGTGGACCAAGTAGATGTGTTGCACGCGGAACATTCCAGAGTTACAGGATCAAGTTCGAGAGGAAGCATTTCTTGTTGAGAGGGAGTGTTGAAAAATGTGCAACAAGAAATGTTAAATTTAGAATGTGCTAAAAATAGACCTGCTAAAAATAGCATGTCGAAAAATAGCAGTTTGGCCAGTAAGGTCATTGGCCACATTGGGTGAGAGGTGAAACTGCTAAAAATAGAAAGTTCTAAAAATAGCATTTATGGGTCCCTTCCTACTTATAGCAATCCCTAGTCTATCTGTAGGAAGTAAAATTAATTTTTGTCTTAATAGCAATTGGAAATATTAATTAATTAATTCAGTCGAGTTAATTAGTTAAGAAAATTCGAATTTGAAGTATTTGTGAGCATGCACATGAGTTGTCCCGTTGATTAATGAATTTATCCTTAATTTCCTCCACTGGTTGAGGGAATAAGTATGAGTTCTATAATGAGAGAATCAGTTGACTTAGTTCTAACTAGTCAAGTCTAGTTAGATTATTTTAACAAGTTGTTAAAATAATAAAATATAGTTTGTTAATGCTTGCATGCATGTTAGAACTATTATTTTAGGTCACTAAGAATTCACTCATGGGTAACTGTTGCATGTCAGTTATGTCAGAGACCCAGTTAAGATCAAATGTGGGGTAGTGTACTATCAGATGCTTGGATATTTCTAGTAAGTATTCCTTGCATGGAGAAGGATCTATTATAGGAGATTGGAGGACTTGTGGCCTATATATTGAGGCCTACGTAGTCCATGATTTTCATCTTCTGATTGAAGATCGTCAGAGTACAAAGAGAGCAGGATAGCTATTGAGTTGATTCTTTTTGTATTGTGAAGAGGATTCCACTTAATTGATAATACATGGTTGGGTTTTTAAGCGGGTGCTTTCCCTTGGATATATCTTGTGTTATGTATGTTTGATTTCTCCATATTAGTAATATGTGTTCTTATTGATGTTTCTCATGGTTGATTAAGCTTCCGATAAAATGTTTATAGAAGTAGATCAAGTGTTTTGCTTTAGTACATTGCATTACCGGGTTGATCTACAGGTGGGAAATTTCTACATGGTATTAGAGCTAGCTGATTTGTAGAAAATGTTCTCCATGGTATCAGAGCTAGCTGATTTGTAGAAAAATTCTATAGAACTCTCAAAGAACTAATGGGGCATATGGAAATAGGTCTCCTGGTGGGTACAGGTAATAAAGAGAATGCAGCACCATCTAAGGAGTTCAATGCATCTGACAGAGGACAAGGACTTCGATATGAGGAGCAAAATAAGGATGAAGGTTGGAAGCCTTTGCAATGTTGGACTTGTGGAGGAGAGCATCATAGGGGATATTTCCCACAACATCTGGGTGGTAGACCATGGATCTATAGTGCTCAGGAGGCACAGAAAGTGGGAGATGTTGGGAAGAGTATTCCTAAGATCTATGCAGCACTAGATAATAGACACATAGACCATTAAGCATCTATCATTGAGATGGATGGTAATAATTTTTATCAAGTTGTTTCTATTTTGATTGACCATGGATCTAACTATAGTTATGTTAATCCTAACTTGGTGGATAAGTGTGGTTTGAATAAAGAAGTGCATGCAAATTCTTGGTTAATGTAGTTGGCTATAGGTACAAAGAAGTGGGTTCATCATTGGGTAAGAGCTTGTGCATTTGATTTGAATAGTATGCATACCTCAGCACATTTGAATGTATTACTGTTGTGATCATATAGTATGTTGTTTGGCAGGGATTGGTTGTACCTTCATAGAACCAAGGTGTATTGTTATGACAAATCCATTGAATGCTTGGATGACAATGGAGAATAAAGAGTCTTGTGAGGTCAGAAGAAAGCAACGGTAGTTAGAATGGTGATAGTTATGCAGGCCAAGCGTAGTCGTAGGAAAGGGTGTGTGTTATTTGCAGTGCACATTTCTAGTGATAAATGTAAGGAAGTTGAGGATGCAGATGTTTTGAGCAGGTACCCAGTTCTACATCAGTTTTAGGATGTATTTCCTGTAGATATTTCAAAGTTTTCATCAGGAACTTCTTGCAGATTTATTATCTTATCACAGCATTGCAAAAGGAAAGGTAAGAGGTTTGACTGGACAGAAGAGTGTGCGTCCATTTTTTAGCAACTCAAGCAGTTGTTGACACATGCATGAGTGTTAAATATTGCCAATGTGGACAAAGAGTTTGTAATATGTACATATGCTTGTAAGAGAGGAATTGATGGAGTCCTTATGCGGGATGGACAGGTGGTATGCTATGAGTCACGGAAACTAAAATAGCATGAGAAGAACTATCCGCTACATATCTTAAGTTGGCAGTGGTCATACATGCATTGAACATGTGTAGGAAATATCTTCTTGGTAGGAGGTTTGTATTGATGAGTGATCATAGTGGATTGTGGTATCAATTTAACCAACTGAATTTGATTGCAGGTAGGCTCAGTCGCTGGCCACGATCAGTGAGTTCGATTTTGAGATCAGGTATATCAAAGATAAAGACAACAAGATCGAAAATGCTCTTAACAGGAGGATACATGTAAATCACATAGCAGGTATGAGCTCCTACGGGATGGATTTACAAGATAGGATCTTACAAGCAGGTCAATAGGATGTCAGGTATCTGGAGATTGTGCACAAGTTGCAGCAGAGTTCAGCTAGTGGTACAAGTACAGGTTTAGAGACATGATATATGTGCCAGATAGTAGTGAGCTCAAGAAGGCGAGATTGAGGGAGTTTCATGCGAAACCATATTTAGGTCACCCAAGATATCAGAAGATGCTAACAGCAGTGCCGAAATTATATTATTGGCCGAATTTGAAGTGATATGTAGCAGAGGTTTTGGCTAGGTGCTTGAATTTTCAGCAGATGAAGGTAGAGTGTAAGCATCCATGTGGGCTTCTATAGCTGATTCTGATTCCAGAGTGGAAATGGGAGGTCATTTCCATGGAATTTATAAGAGGTTTGCTGAGGACAGTGAGACAACGTGATTCCGTCATGGTAGTGGTGGGCAGGTTGATAAAGGAAACGCACTTCATTACAGTGAAGTCTACATTCTCAGCGAGTGATGTAACACACATCTTCATCAAGGACGTGGTCAGATTGCATGGAGTTCCGAATAATATTGTGTCAGACAGGGATGTGAAGTTCACTTCCAAGTTTTAGAAGGATTTATTTGCAGGTTTGGCTACATAGTTAGCCTTCAGTACATCTTATCATCCACAAATAGATGGGCAGACAAAGAGGGTCAACAGGATATTGGAGGACATGTTGAGGATGTATGTGATGCATCAAAAGTGGAAGTGGAAAGAGTACCTTCCACTGGCAGAGCGTGCTTACAACAATGGGTACTATGAGTCACTAAGGATGAGCCTGTTTGAGGCGTTGTATGGGAATAGTTTTAATACTCCCATCAGTTGGAGTGATCTGGTGAACACGGTGTTGATTAGACCAGACATGTTGGAATACATGGAGCGAGGAATGCAGGTAATCAAGAAGAATTTGAAATTAGCACGGTAATTTGGCACATTTATTTATGAAAATTATGGAAAATGAAGAAAATAGAGGCCTCAATAATAAAAAGGCTTCCTAGGATCAGTTCTCAGACTTTTGTCAGTTCAATTTTGGATCTCTCTCTCTATTCTCTTTCTCTCATACTCTTGGACACATACAGTATTTTTGGAGCACTCTTGGAGGAGTGTGGCATACTTAGAGTTTTGGAGAAAGAAGGCAAAGGAAGAGAAGGAAAGTACAAGATGAAATTGAAATTAGCAACTACATCGGGTTTTGCTTGCAAGCACTGAGTTGCATGTATGTTTTCATCACTAGTTTTGGCATGCATGGCATATGCATGTGGTTTATTGGTCATGATTTATCATTGGCATGGATGTTTGCCTATATTGACAGTGGAGTTTCCTAACCTTGCCATTTCTTGGATAGCCATAGTGTTGTGGGTTTATTTCTTTACTTTTCTAGTTGGTCCTCATGTTTCCTTTAGCTTGGGTTGAGTTACTAATTCCTAGAAGCGGTGGTTAGATAAACACTCTAGAAGCCCAGTAACAGCTTGGGTTGAGTTACTAGTCCTGGAAGCCTTGGTTGGAAAAACACTCTGGAATCCCTTGGTGGGTTGAGTTACTAGTCCTAGACGCCCTGGTTGGAAAAAGCACTTTGGAAACCCTGTATTAGCTGTGGGTTGAGTTACTAGTCCTGGAGCCTTGGCATGAACAAACGCTCTAGAGCCCTGGGAGGCTTGGGTAGAGACCAATATGGCAACGGTTTCTGATGTTCGACCGTGAGGTGGAATCATTGTTGAATGGGTTGAAGTGGTGATCAGAACTTGAACCAGAATGCAAAAACTTACATATATAATCATAAACATAGAGATGTAGCATAAAAACACTTCATTTCATTAATAGAAAAATATTGAACTATGCTTACAAACAGAATGGAAATAAGATAGCTCGGGCGATGGTAGCTTATCTCTGAGAAGAGATGTGGCGGATACACACCTCTGAACTATGTTACAAGGATACCAAAAAGATATTTAATTGAAATTGTGATTTATTCATTGTTAGAAAGTGTTAATTCATGATTTAAAAACACCATTAAATACATAAGCATGAAGAATTGTTAAGAAATTTTGTAGCATATTAGAATATCAAACCATGAGAAGAAAAGTGATGCAAGAGATTATTAACGGAGTTTGGATATCTTCAAGCATACATCTTCGGGCCCTGGTCTTGAATGGGGAGGCCTTTATATTAGAAATTCAAAGCCAAAAAATACATCAAAGCTACATCAACAAGATCCCTGGCTGGTCTAGTTGTGTTCTGCTCAACCTTAGAAATCCGATGCAACATACGGCTCAGAAAAAGATCTCTTACAACTCCTAGAATAAACCAACAAAGTTCTGCCTCAAAATCCCCAAAGCTACACTAAAACTCTTCTCTGTTGCACAACATTTCTCAACTCCTCTCTACACTTCATGGCATTACATTACATGTATATATAGTGTTTATGACTAACCTTAATGGAAAACATAGCAATGTATTAAATCACATTTCTCATTGTTATAACCATATACAATATTGTTTAGAACCACACCATATATTACATTCAGTGCAATGGAAACTATGCACATATCAACCATATACTATGTTTGAACTCCGACACATTTATATGGTTTCCCCAAACTTAGTATATAGTTAAAACCAAAACCAATCGTATGTGAATGGTGGAGTGGTGGAACTATTGTGGTTATGGTGGAACTACGTCTTAAACATAGCATAGCAACATAACCTATTGACATGTGCACAAAACATTATATAACAAATCGCATATTATGGGTGGTCGATAGAGCTGCGGACCGTGGCATTATCGTTGAACTACGTATTAAATGTAGTAGAAAATTCTCGGTGGTGATGGAATCACATTAGAGCCTGCGGAAAGAACGTTACATCCACATCAAATATAGTATGTGAACATGGTGGAGTGG
>APFE031435332.1:0-11463 GCA_000404065.3 Pinus taeda
CCATGGAGAACACATCAATCTAGGCCTCACAAGAGAACACATCAATCCTGCTACAGTCGCCATGGAGAACACATCAATCCAGGCCTCATAGGAGAACTAATCATCCTGCTACAGTTGCCAAGGAGAACACATCAATCCAAGCCTCACAGGAGAACTAATCATGCTACTACACAAGATAGTAAATCATCTTGTTCCACAAGAGAACGAATCATCTTGTCCCAGAAGAGAGTGAGACATCTTGTTCCACAAGAAAGTGAACCATCTTGTTCCAGTGCGTACCACTAGGGGAGGGTGAGTTACCCTGTGGTCGTATGTTGCTCTAGTAATAACCGCAAGCCCTTAGAGCTCCCATAGCTCAATGTATGCAACATGCAGGACCCTTGTACAAGGGTTTCTTGACGTCTCCAAGTCGTTTGGGAAAATCATAGATTATTTCTTTCCTTGGGGCTTTGACAAGGTGTATCGACCTGTACATCATCTTAATGCAATGGAGCCTCCTTGCTCATTGACTTACCATATCCCAGATGATGTCTATCTGCTGGAGTAATCGACGAATATGGGATTCCTCAATAATCGAATCCCACCTTTGGCTGTTAGAGAGAATCACAGTGGTATCCAATGTAAATCAAAACAGCTCACTAAAGAGCTTTCAAAACCATACTACCTCACAGGAGGTCATGCTAGCAGCAATATATTTAGCTTCGGTGGTGCTCAAACCCATCAACTTCTGCTTCTTGCTCATCTAGGATATCAAAGCAGATCCCAAGGTGAAACAACACCCGAAAGTGCTCTTACAGTCCACCACACTGCCTGCCCAATCAGCATCAGCATATCCAAGTAGTCTCACATCTCCGACAGTGTATCTTAACCCATTGTACCATGAAAATATCTCAGAATATTCTTGGCATCAATCCAGTGAGGCTCAACCAAATATGAGTTCACAATTCTAACTGCAAAACATATGTTCGGATGGAGGTTCACCAAGAACATCAATGCAAATGAGTTTATGAAACTCAGAGGCATTTCCCAAATCTGGTCCGACATCACTACCATATAACTTCTAAGTTAAGATCCTCGAGGTAGTCACAAGCTTGCAGTCCATCATAACGAATCTTTCCAATATCTTTACCACATATTTTCCTTGATATGGGAAAATTTCCCTTGGCTTCTGCCACACTTCAAGTCCTTGGTCCTTCATTTCAAATTCAGAAGCCAACTCCCTCTTACATTTGTGAATGAAAGGGTTTACACCTGTTAGAAATAGGTCATCCACATACAACACCAGTATGAGAGGCTTGTCATCTTCAACCTTGAAGTAAAGGTTAGGATCGGCTTCACTCCTAGTGAATCCCAGCTTCATCAAGTAGCTATCGATCCTCTCATACCATGCTCAGGGTGCTTGCTTGAGCCCATATCTTCAACCTGCATACATGAGATTTTCAATCATAAATCTCAAATCCTTCAAGTTGCTCCACATAGACCTGTTCTTTGATCGAACCATGCAAGAAATTGGTCTTGACATCCATCTGATGTAGGTTCCATCCTTGTGAAACCACAAGGGCTATGATCAAGCGGATGGTCGTATATCTGGCAACAGGTGCAAATATCATAGTCTATACCTTCCTTCTGGGATAAACCACGAGCAACAAAACGAGCTTTACACTTTTCCGTACTTCCATCTGTTGCATGCTTTATCTTGTAAAGCCATTTTAAAGTAACAATTGTCTTGTCCGGGGTCTGGGAACTACTTCCCAGACATCATTCTCCATAATAGACTCATATTCTATGGTCATAGCATCCTTCCATATCTAATGCTTGACGACATTTAGTTTTGGCAGCTTCCAGCTTCAAACTAGGGCAGTCGATATCTTGCAAACCGTCTGTCGGATTGACTTGATTCCACCACCAAAAGTTGCAGCTTTAAGAGGAGGTTCAGATGAACCTACAACACAGTTCAGATGAGGAGATCTTCTAGCCCATGCAGGTCAATCTTTACTTCTACAGTTGCAACTTCAATTTTGGCAGCTTCCGGCTTCAAACTAGGGCAGTCGATATCTCGCAAACTGTCCGTCGGACTAACTTGATTCCACCACCAAAAGTTGCAGCTTTCAGAGGAGGTTCAGATGAACGTACAACAAAGTTTAGATGAGGAGATCTTCTAGTCCATGCAGGTCAATCTTTACTTCTGCAGTTGCAGCTTCAGTTTCGGCAGCTTCCGGCTTCAAACTAGGGCAATGGATATCTCGCAAACCGTCTGTCGGATTGACTTGATTCCACCACCAAAAGTTGCGGTTTTCAGAGGAGGTTCAGATGAACCTACAAGGTAGTTCAGATGAGGAGATGTTCTAGTCCACGATGGTCAATCTTTACTTTTGCAGTTGCAGCTTCAGTTTCGGGTGCTTCCGGCTTCACATGTGTGAGAGAGAGACCCTTTTTTGCGTAGTAGAGAATAGACTCTTTTCTGCGCAGTAGAGAGAGAGAGAGATGTGATGAGATGAGTGAGTCCAAATGAGGTAAAGTCCTCCTGTATTTATACACAACGTTGGTGTTTGAATAGATGTGACTGTTGGGCTTCTAAGTGTACATGAGTTGTAGGTCGGCTTGATAATAATTCCATAATCAAAATAAATTCATATCTCCATGAATGCTTATCGGAATCGAATGATCTTTATATCAACCCTACACCTCTCGACGAGAGGAATCTAAGAAAACTATTATCAGCCATGAATAAGATGACCCACATGAAGTTTTGCCCTGGTTGCCAATTTTAACAGCAACAATCTCTCTTGTAGTGCCCATATTCTTGATAGGGATAGCATTGGACCTTGGCCATATTCTTCTTCCTTTTTTGAGGACCAAACTTACCTTTTCTCTTAGCCATGGCAGCAAATGCTTGTGTTTTCTTTTTTGGTCCTACATTTTTTGCCTTTAGCATGGTTTCTTCAATTTTGCATAGTGACCAAAGTTCATTGAATGGCGTTAGCTTCCTTCTTTTCATAGATGCTTGATGTAAAGTTGCCCCATTCCTCTAGTAGTGCATTGAGCACTATAGTTGTCATTTCCTTATCAGACATGATTTCTTGCAACTCTTGTAGTTGGTCTCTAATTTCTGAAACCCTCATAAACTATGAGGCTAGTCCTTCTTCTTTTGATATCTTCATCGTGTAGATTTCTTCTCTTAATGAGATCACTTCTCCTGCAGTGCTTACAGAGAACAATTGTACAAGTTTTTCTTATATTTCTTTTGATGTTTCTAACTTTGATACATAGGGAATGAGGAGATCTTTGATGGATTCTATGAGCATCCTTTGTGCCCTTACTTCCCATTTCATGTACTTTGCAAGTGCTTGAGCTTCTTCCTTTGGAGGTTTAGTGCTTGAGTCCTTAACATGGTCCACAACTTCATTTTCTATAAGGATAAAATCGGTTCTCTTCTTCCATGCAAGAAAGTTTGATGCGCCAACCAACTTGTTGTGAAGATACTCCTTTATGACAATATCTTCAACCTACTACCTTCTTGATTTTGATGATGATATTGACAGTGGAGGATGACTTCTTGATGAAGATGTCTTCCTTCAAAAGTGATCCTTGACTCAATGAGTGGGAGATCACCTTGAATCCTTGATGATGATGATAACACGTCTCTTCTTGCTTCCATTGGATGTGTAGACTTCCAAATGCTTCAATTTGAGGTTCTTAATTTGAGTAGAAGTAGGGTCTTTTGAGGTCTCTTTCTTCTCGATGTGATGGTTGAGCAAGGTTCCCAGGAATGCTTGAAGTGTAGAGTCCTTATTTGAACGAACTAGGGTTTTGAGGTCTTCTTTAGAAACTTCTTTGATGATTGATGCTTTTGATGATCTTCTAGTGTTTCAGCCCTTGAGTGTCCTTCTTTAAGCTGCCCTTCCTTGACTTGTCACCTTAGCTGTGAAACCATATTGAGAAATATAGGGGCAACAAGTGAAGGTGATTTCTCTTTTCTTTGATCACTGTTTGTGGTGTATTTTTACTTTTCTTGATTAGCTTCTTGTTTCACTTGATTATTATTAGTATTCTTTTCATCAAACAACTACTAAACCATAAAGAACAATAAGACAATAGGTGTAAAGCCCTAATTGTGTAATTTTAACCAAAGAATATAAAGTCCTAACTTTACAGACAATAACTAGAATTTAAAGAAAATTTAAATTGGAGGAGAATACTTGGAAATCAGTCGAAGGTGTTTTGGAGTGTTGTTCCTGGTGCTGCAATTACCAAACTGCCCTTTTTCCTCCTAGACTATCTGGGGTTTGCCTATAGGTCCCCAGATCCAGAAGATAAGTCTTTTGGTCCCCACACTGAAAACCCCAAGAACAATCAAGCTCAATGTCTGTGACTTTCTTAGAACTTCTTGCTCTGTCTCTCTCAAACTCAAAAATAATTTCCCACAGTCAGAAAAAAAATGGTGTTTTTCTTCAGCCCTCTTTTGTTTCTTATATGTTTAAATCCACTGCCTTCCAATGACCTTGCTATCGGCCTCCTCCTCCCTTCGACTGGCTCATGCTTCCTTTCGTTGCAATCCTCATACCTTCTAGACCTTTATTGTTTTGGTTAGAGGCGGTTATATTCTTCCTTTAAATGAAGCATTGAATGGTTGCTTTGCAGATTTAGGAATTAGTAATATTTTATTTTATTATATTTCTGTTTTAATTAATTTGTTTTATTTTTAAACAATTGCTTTATTTTAACATATAAATGAATTTATTTTATTTATTTTAATTGAATTAAATTATCATTTAAATAAGCTTTTGGTTAATTATATGATTATTTCAAACAATAATTTATATACATTAATGACATGGGTTTTTAATAAGAATAAAGTAGCAAAATGATAAGTATTAATACTATTCAATAACTAAAATAATAAAGAGATCTATTATTTTTGAGAGTGTCGTGTTTAGGACAAGATCTACCTTCTTAATGGTTTAGGTATTCTTTTTTTGGTAGGTAAGCACCCACGGGGGATTTGAACCAGTGACCTATCGCAAGGAGTGCCTTAATAGCACACCCATTCACCGTCAATCCAAAGCCCCACGAGCTAATGGTTTAGGTATTCAATCTAGTATTTTTTTTTTAAAATAATTAATTCATTTATCCTTTATTTATACATCATTCATAATCAATTACTAAGTATCCTTTATTTAGACATCCTTCATAATCAAATCATAAGTATACTAGTGCAATGTATGTGATGCATTCATATGTAGCTATCATATGCATGCCTCATACAGATGTTAATACTCTTTATTCTGTCTGTAATTTGGGGTGGGTCGTTACAATAGGGCACAAGATGTAGGTGATGAGATAGGGCCAAAACCTCTCCAACTTGAGAGGAAAAGTCACCAGAATTCTTTCTCTTCTTATAGACTTTCAATTGACAAATTCCAAGACCTTTGACCCTTGACCAAGAACCTCCAAGATCAAGTCAAAGTTGACCAGTGCTACAGGGATCGCCCCCCGAAGGATTTGGATGCAGAACCGTGTCCCATATGGATCTGCCACCGACTTTCGACGGATCTACGGTTCTGCCTTTTTTTAGCGATTGTTAGAAAATTGGCTTTGTGGGGGCCCGATCTGCGGTTCCTGCTGCCCAATCCGCAAACCTGAAAAAGATCGGGTGCGGATCTGTGGAGGTTTGGGCGTGTATCCATTGCGGATCTCGAGCGGATCCAAGAGAAGGTGGACAGTTCACACGGTTTCGTTGGGCTTTTTTTGTTTTTGTTTTTTTGAAATTTCGAACTGTTATGTGAGGAATGACACTTTCCGAATAGTCCCAAGGTGTCGCTTGATACTCCCTAGATGCTTCCTAAATGCTCCCTAATGGTAATGTTAAGTTTTTAAAGTAAAAGTGACATTCTCCTTTATTTTTCATTTCCATCCTTCTACTTAAATTTTTAACATTACCATGAAATGACTCAGGATGTTTGAGAGCAGTTCCAACCTCATCAGACTTCATATGGAGAAAATACAATTTCATATCCCATTCAAAATTTAGCGGACTTAACAGTTTTCAGGATCTATGGGATTGTGGCGTTTCATTGGATTATATCATGTATGAGGGCATGTGATTGGCATTTAATCAAGAGCACCGAGCCCTAGATGTACCCTAGTGTTATTATTTTTGATTGTTGAACTTCTTTGTCATGGCCTTAGCAATTATGTACCCTTCACTCAAGTCAAAATCGTTGATTAGGCATGTTAAGCTTTCTCTACCATATTATAAGGCTTGGATTAAGCTGTTTGATCAAAATTAGGCAATGTTGACTAATATCCCTATAGAATTGAAGTAGAGGCAAAGGCTAGACAAGAGAAGAGGAATCCAGATTCAAGATGGTTGATGTTGGAATAATTAATCATTGATGTACATTGGATGCCATATCTATCTTGATTTATGTAAAAATATGCATGTTTTTATGTCTTCTACAACTAATTAGATATTTTGGATGTTTTTTTAAATATAAATGCAAATATATATATAGTAGATGCTTTCGAGATGCTTCACTTCCTAAACTTTTGGGAAATGACGCTTCTGCGTCCTCGCTTCGTCCAACATTGAGTCAAACCTTGCTTCTAACAACTTCTGTAAATTCTGACTTCCAACAACTTCTTCTGCAACTTCAACTTGCCTAATAGCTTCTTCTGCAACTTCGACCTGCCTAGCAGCTTCTTCTGCAACTTCGAACTGCCCAACAACTTCTTCTGTAACTTCAACCTGCCTAACAACTTCTTCTGCATCTTTGAATTGCCCAACAACTTCTTCAGTAACTTCGACCTGCACAAGAACTTCTTCTGCAACTTCGACCTACCCAACAACTTCTTCTGTAACTTCGACCTGCCCAACAACTTCTTCTGCAGAAACCCTAACCCTAGCACGTGTGAGAAATGATGGTGTGATCTTGTTCCTTTCTCCTTTGCTTGGGTAGATTCTCTCTCCTAGAGAATTCAACTTCTAGAATGGCTCTTCTTAATGACCTAACTTCACTTCTGCAACTTAGATTTTTTTGCAGCAGTATGAACCCGAATTCCTTCACACTTGTGGAGAGAAGTAGCTTAGAAACAATTCCAAAAACAAGATTTTCTCTTCCTCCTTCGTCCTCTTCTTCTTGGCACTCTTTTCCTTTCTTGTGATTGAACTTGTGTGAGTGAAGTGTGTCTTCCAAGTGAAGTCGATGTCTTCTTTATATAGGCTTCTCATTGGGTTGAATTGCTCCTTTTAGCCCGACTTGAATATTGCATCATGACTTGGTCTTGGAGGGTTCTTTGACTTGATTTTGACTCAAATAGATTCTTTTTACAATATGTAACATGCCTGAATGGGTCATTTATACATGACAACGACTCATAAACCCTAGAAGCTCTCAATGGGAGCTTGTCCTATAAAATAAATTCCTCTTGAGCATGAACCCATGCCTCAAGAAAACAATATCTAATTTATTTTTTCATTACATAAAATCATGATTATATTTGTCATTATGAAGACTAAACCTAGTTACATATTTCAACACATTCCACTAGAGCTGTAATTTTCTATTTCTCTCAAGTCCCATACGCCAAAAGTGTCTTTGATGTCCAGATTACAAAATTGTGCTATGCTTAGCACCTCCCCAATAAACTCCGTTAATCCCCTCGAATGAAAAATCAAAATTGGGGATATTACAGATACCTCTAGAAGTTTGAGAAATTGAGCCATCAAGTTTGATCCCCTTCAGGAATGCAAGTTTCCTCTTTGAGGCACTCCAGTTGTAACTTTACAATAAAATTGTAATTTCTCACTCTTTGTATTTTGTATTTGATCTCGAGGAAGAGTAGTTTGCTCTTTTGAGCTTGTTGTAAACTCTTTTCAAGCCTCAAAGTCCCTCATTTCTCTATAAGAGGGCTTGTTGTCTAAATAATAAAACTAAATCTTTCATCTTGAGGGAGCTTGGGGATTTCCCCTTGGCATCCCAATCCTCATTTAGTAGGAGGTAGCATTGGTGATTGATTTCTTGCTCTGCATTTTCAAGTTCTCTTTTCACTCTTGCAAGTAGCCTAGATCCATTTCATTTCACTCATTTACTTGCTCATGTTTTTCACTAATTCGCACTTTTATTAAGCTAATTTAGCACTTGCAGTTTGTGCTTTATATTGCTCATCTACTCATTGCAAATCTGATTTATTTGCAGCTGATATAGTCCATTTAAATGCCCATAATGGTGTTATTTCATTTGTAGCTCCCATTTGTAGTTCTTTCTATTGACATGCAAAGTCACTTCACATGCTAATGTGGTTTCCATTTTGATATAATTTTCTGATTTTGTCATCTAGTTTCAACCAATATTCTTCATCATAAGTTCATTTCATCCACATGCAAGTATAATGTAATCATTTGTGGATTGGTATCTTTATGAAGTTATTTTGAGCCATCTTGAAATACTACTTTTACTTGCAATCAAATTTGATCATTTACATCTCATTTACACTTGCACTTTTGCAATCCTTCTAAAATTTACCTCCAAGACACAAGTCTTGGTTGAATAGACATTTTAGGAAATCTTCTTTGAAGATCCCAAGTCTAAGTTTGGAGAAAAGGTTAAAATGCATGATCATTCCCTTAGGGTATGGCTAAGTCCTACATTGGAACGGTGGCATGCAGGTTGACTTGAGGGACTAGGTGGTTCTTTGGTAATGAAGCTAAGCTTCTCTACTTGAGGCCGCTTCTAACAACCTCTATCTATACAAGGGTGAAGGATTTGAGAAGGAGTAACACCTTAGAAAGGCCTTTAATAAAATCAATGGAGAACACTTACTTCACACACTCACTTCTACAACTTTGAGTTACCTTGCATGCAATTGTGTTCATTTCTTTTAAGCTCTTTCTCAAATACATGCAAATTGGATTGTGAGCACTTAATATATTTCATTTGCAAGTACTTCATTTACATTTTTGTATCTTGTTAATTCATGCTCATGTGCTTATCTTGAATTTCCATTGGATGCTATATCATTTACATCATATGTGAGCATATTCATTTCCAAGTACAAGCCTTAGTTTACTTGCAAGTTCCATTTTCATTTAAGTTGCTCATATTTTCAAAGTTGTATCTAATATCTTGTAATTTTAGTCTTGTTTGATTTGCTAACACTTGTCTGGTGGCATCTCATTTCATTGTACTTTGTGTATCTTGAAAGCATTTCCATTATTGCAAGTATTGTCATTTACTTTTGAGCACATTTCATATTATTTCTTGCATGATTATATTTATTGGCACTGGTCTACTTACATCAAGTTTCCTTGCAGGATATATTGTTAAATCATTTTGATCTATTTGCATGTTGATGTTAATTATATGCTCATGATTTATTTATACTTGCTAGTTTAATTCCTTGCTTCAAATTACATTTCAAGTCTTTGAATGGTTGATGCTTTAAGTGGTTAACCAATCATCTCCTAGAACTTGTTAGGTTTAGCAAGCTTTCCTTAGAAAACTTCCTTAGGGTTACCCCCTTTGGCTTTAGCTAGGAGAGAGCCTAGATGGAGAGTATTCAGATTAGGTGACAACCCCAATTCTGAGCTTTGCCACCAAGGTCACACCTAGTGGGGTTGAGTATTTGCCCCGCATTAGCTTAGTTGTGTAAGCAGGGTAGCAACATGGAAAATTCAAATAAGTAATAAATATGAGTGGCAATGTCACATGTTCTCCATCAAGATGACCTAAGAGAAGTGGGACACATCCTCCAAATAGGTGAAAGATCATGGTCAAAGCTTGAACTTCCTCCTTAATCTCCTCCAAAGGAAATTGATCCATGGAATAATGTGCAAAATTAATCAGAAAGTTGCATCTGTGGGCCTCCAAATCATGAAACAATATGCAATGGATCTTCAGCAAGAGGATCGACCTTCAAAACAAAAGGTTGATTAGATGCCAAGTTTAGAAACATTCCAAAAATAGCATCCAAGGTGAGGTTGATCTCATAACCAACTCTAATGCATGTCTCACAGGGTATTGAACCTCCCTAAAACTGTGCCAACTGTTGAAGAATATAGGGCAATTAGATATAGTAGGATTCTTCTAAACTTGATAACAATTTGTGAAGCACTTTTTCAATTTAACTTGTTAGCTTGAGCTTCTTCTCTTATTATTATTGTATGTGTGTTTACTTTATCAAACTGCTATTATAAACACAAGAAACAAGAACACAAGATATTGGCTCTCTACCAGGGAAAAACCTCTCTCTCTTAGAGACGAAAACCCTTCTGTAAATTTCTCTTATTGAAGCTTCTATTGATCAATGCCAAACCCTAGACCCTTGACAAGAATATCCTCCAAGCACAAGTCAAGTCCTTCTTTCTTCCAACGCTTTGTTTCTCGGCACTTCGTCCTCCTTCTGGCACTTCGTTCCCCGGCACTTCGTCCTCCTCCTTCTAGCAACTGTTGATAGACCTTGTTATGTGAGCTGTAGAAGAGAAAGTTTATCTTTGATCCTTAGTGAGGTCCTTCACTTATGGAGATGACTTCCTTCTCTTGACGAACCAAGCACCTTCTTGATCTGTAGTTGCAGACTTGATATGACAGCACTGCATCCCTAGTTTCTTACACGTGTGGGAGGTTTCCTTGTGTATTTGACTCTTTTTTACCTTCACTTGGGAGAGCCTCTTCTTCGCTTGAGTAGGAGGCCTTATAGGCCTAAGTTTCTAGCCCAAACAAAGAGAAATATAGGCCTGTGATATCGCTGCTGTAGTGACCGCAGACTGCCCTCCTTTTCTTGCACGCGTGACTTTAATTCTCCCTTAAACCAGCCCTCTAAACTTCGGTTTAGTCTCCTTCTTCTTCGCTGCACTAGAGGCTCCTTATGCTCGACTTCTCTCACCCTTTTCTCGGTTATCTTCTTGGCTGATTTCAGAGGTAGTTGTTGCTTGTCATTGGAGGAGTGGACAGCCTCTATATATAGAGGACTGTCCCTCCTTTAGGCCGACTTGACTTTTCCACTTCATTTTTGCTTCTTTGGTGATGTCATTGCATGGAGAGGACTTGTGACTTTGCTTAGAGGGATATCTTTGACTCTAATACATAAATATACATGGTGTAGCATGCCCTTAAGAGTTTTCAACATTTTCTTTTGACTCTTTGACTTACCTATAGCACTTTGACATGTGCTAGACCTATTTTAATGAGTAAGAAACTCATTGATAAATATAACAAAAATAATGTTTCTTTTGAAAGAATAACTTCGGCGTAAATCACATGTAGACAGATATTTGTTGACGCGTTTCGAACCAACCAGTGTGGTTCATCGTCAGGACAAGTTGAAGAAACAGATCCAGCTTAGCATGTTAAATAGTCTGAGCAGAGATTCCAACGGCTAAATTGACTAACGACTGATTTTGACCTTAGGACCCAGGACAAATTATTATTTATTAATTTAGTTTTATTATTATTATAAGTTAAA
>APFE031435333.1:0-15978 GCA_000404065.3 Pinus taeda
ATAAATGGGGAGGGCCCATTATGAAAAGAAGGTCGTGAGACTCATGATCAAAGAAAGAGGGCCTTGAACAAAACCCACTTAACAAAGAATAAAGGAAACCCACTTAACAAAGAAGGCCATGAAAAAAACCCACTTAATGAAGAACGAAGGGAGGAACAAAGTATACAATCAATCCTCAAAAGAATCATAATAGAACAAAGAACACGACAACCACAACCCTGAAAGAACCATAATAGAGTTGAGAAACAAGATAGCAAGGACCTATAAAACCTTCTTTTGTGAGTCTGTGTCGGGCTTCCTTCACTCATTCCCACTCTTCACACATTTCAACCCTTCCCATATTCTGACCCTTTCATCCTTTTCGACCCTTCACACATTCCAACTATTTCATCCTTTCTGACCCTTTCAACCTTTCCGACAAAGAAGTTTCTCAAGAGAAGCTACAAACACTCACATCATGAACAACGATCCATAAAATCAGCCCCCCAACACACGGTCGAGCCAAACTTATGAAGTGTCATAGCCCATAGAAGATTTAAGGAAATGCCATTGAATTATTGGCCCCAAAAAAGGCCCCAAACTCCTGAAGTTCATAAAATGAAAATAGCGAGGGGGGCGCAGGCTCATTCCCATCCGTGGGGCCTCACACGCTAAGGCATGCTCAGACTGCCGCCGAATCCTCACGGATTCTACTGCCATACTATATGGCCAATCATAATTTGTTCCTTCTCATTGATGAAAACAACGTAACTCTTGAAAGTGTAATATATAGCTATGGGAGAGTTCTATTGGACCTTCTTTGTGGGAAACACATCTCGCCTACTCATGTATATTCTCTCTTTCTCTCTCTATTTCTATCTCTATGGCAGCCACAAACACACTTGTTATTTATCTACTTTCATGTTTCTTGTGAGTCAACACTACAATTTTTCAAATCTATTTCACACAAACATCCTCTCAATTTTTCCCTTCCTACAAGCAAAAGTAAAGCAGAAGTTACAATCAAGTAGCATAAATAGGTCTCGCTCTCTTTTTCACATTTCCATTGAAGAAAAAGGTACTAGCTTCATTAAAGAACAAAGGCCTTCAGTCATTTCTCTTTTAAATTTGATTATTTTTATTTGTTACTTGTTTATCTTGATCAATTATTGTTTTATGTGTGTTGCATTCTCATCATATAGGATATTGTAGGTTTGCAAATATTCAATCAATTTGGATTTCATCCTACTTCGGCCACTCACCATTGTCCTTTTGTGAAGCTAATATGAAAAATGGAAATGAAGGAAAATAAATATGTAAGTTTTAATAATCTGCTATTATCATTTAAAGTGAATATGGTGGCTACAATAGTATATGAAATTTGAATCCATAAATTTGTGTTCTTTTTATATAGTTGTGGTCTACATATTGCAACCCTAACGTTTGCAATCAACTATTACTTTCTAGCATATGTTATACATTTATTGGTCGTGCCATCACCATTACAAAAGGATCATATATTACAATTATAAATCATTTCTCTGATAATTTTATAAACTCTCCTTACTATTAGTAGTGTCATATGATAGTCATTTATAATCATAATGGATATGAGACATTGTATAAAGATTATAATTATTATAGAATTTCAGCTTGCAATCTATGATTTCTTTGCTTTATTATGGTTCATTGTTTAAGAGTTTTCCAACATCTACTCGATCTTAATATCTTTTTTCTCACTAGATTTAAAAATGACAGTGCATCATGGGAACTGTTTCTAGCAATTACTGAATATAATTTGGTTTCTAAAATACATCAAGATGCGAGAAATCATTTCCAAAAGACTCGAAATGCCTCAATGGTTTTTGGGAATTTATTGGTAGATTCTGATATTTTTTCATTAATTTTTTAGAAGCTATAGTTGAAAAATTAGAAAGAAAGAAATAAAGGGGTTTCTAATCTTTCCATAGCTCTCTAAATTAAAAGGGATATCTCCAAAACATGAAAGCTTGAGTAAAACAAATAAGATATTTTATGGGAGGTGAAGGGAAATAACTTCAATGAAAATATCTTCTCTTCACCTTTTTCAAAATTGTTTCGTGGCATTATCTTTCTTTCCTACAGTTTCCTAAAAAATATATCCTAAGTGTTCTTCTTTACGGAAACTCATTTGCTTCCATTTGTTGGTTTCATTCTCCAATACTTGGGGACAGATAGAAAAACATGTAGTTTCTACCTTCATTTTCATATATGTCAAGTACAGGTTGAAGTTTCTCTCATGATACTTATTGATGCCAATCTCCATGGTTATTTCAAATTATGTCAGAGATTATGATGTGGGAATTGTTGTTGTAGGCCTTAGATTTGATATGAGGTAAGAATGTGGTGGTGCTGATGGACTCATCCTTAGATGGAAAGTATGTAAATGAAGATGCCACCAAGCTAGCTGGAATGGCAACAAGGTGCTTGTAGTTTGAACCTCACTAAATCCCACTACTGAATTGATTCTCAAAACTCCTCGCAAGACTAAGTAGTATAACATGATCTTGGCGGTTCCAAATACCTAGTAGTAAGAGTAGGTATTATTCTCTTCCACCTTGAGTTAGCTTTTGGATGTTGATGATGTTTTTCATCATGCCTCTATTATTTGCAGAGTTATTGGTGTATTTGTGTTGCAAGAGTTTTTATTGTTTTATTATTTTGGGTCCAACTTTAAACTAAATCTAGCGATTGTGTTTTCAACCATTCCATTCAAAAGTATTATTTTCAATTTACTGATATTTGTGATTGCTTTCGAAACTGATTTTATTAAATCTATTTTGAGAGTAATTTTAATATATTTTTGTTATTGTTATTTTAATTTGGATGTATTTTTATTTTAACTATTTAATAGCTCTCACATAATTCTTTAAAGGATGCTAGCTTAATGTAAGAGCACCTGCTTTATAAGCATGAAGTTGGTGGTTCAACCCCACTATGCCGTACTATGAATTAATCAATTAAATTGTAGTTTATTTTTAATTAAATACTTTTAATATTGGTTTATTTCAATTGTAAGATATTTTTCTAGATTTATTATTTTATAATGTCTCTAAAGAGACAAAAGTGATGTATTATCTTTGAATGTAATTTTTTATTGTATCTAGAGAGACAATAGTTAGGATCGAAGATATTGTCTGTTTAAAGACAATATGTCTTCAGTCCCAACTATTGTTTCTAGAGAGACAAAAGTCGAAAGTGAAATTGTCTTTCGAGAGACAAACATTAAATTCTCTCTAGAGAGACAAAAGTCAAAAGTGAAATTGTCTTTGGAGAGACAAAAATGAAATTGTCTTTAGAGAGACAAAAATGTTTTCATTATATATTGATTATAGAGACAATATTTTAAGACAATTTAATTTTAAGACAGTTTAATGGGACACTTCTTAAAGACAATATTCAAGGCAATACACAAGTTTTATTTTGTCTCAAGTTAAGACAAATACCCAAAATTTGTCTTAAATATTGTCTTAAAACCTTGATTAGTGTCATTGTGAGCAAATGATGAGCATTGAGCTATACATTTTCCCATGAAATTTGAGTTCATAATCACTTAGGAAGATTAAAAACTCTCTATTATAAATAATTGAAAAAGCATTATTAAAATTACTAGGAAAAATCATTATTAAAAATTACTAGTTATCGCTATAAAACGTCAACACAATATTTTTTATTGTTTAAGAATATTTTTTTCATTAAAATATTTAGATTATCTTAAAATATGTCAACTTTCCAATTTAATAGTATAAAATTTCTAATTCATTATATATATCCTCGCGAATAAAGTCCTTAAAATTAAGTACATGCAATTAGTGACATTGAATATTTTGAAAGTGAAGAAGTGAAAAAAAAGTGTAAATAACCATCAAATTTGACCATTTTATGGTTTTTTTGACATTAAAAAATGTTAATATAAATAATAAATAAAAATGATATGATAATAAATAATAATTTTATGTGCATTTTAGTGCCAATATTTAAGGAAATAAAAAATATTTCCTAAAATATTAATGAAAAAATCTGATTCACTTATAAAATATAAGTTTTAGTAATAAGAAGAAATGACACCTTGTTTATACATTGTTTTGGTCCATTTTTGCCAAAAATCTGGTATAGATTTTAATTAGAAATTTAAGTTGTTTACTGTCCATGACTTTAGTATCTCAAGAATTTTGAGAGGATTAGAATACATTCACACATTCAAAAGTGCATTTTAAATAATCAATACTTGTAATCTTAAAAAAAATAAATTTCATATAAATTGCACAAATTTTAATTATAAATTTTCTCAAACATAATGTATTCTATATATTGCAATATTTCATAAATAAAGTTATATTTGTTATTTTTAAATAATACATTTCTTTCCAATTGAATATGGTACATGATGTGATTCCTATAATCCATCTTTACATACACGTATTCTATATATGGCATTTATTGTATTTTTTTCATATTATGGTATGTTTAATAAATTACCATAGTATCATTTATGGTGATTATTTTTTAGTAATAAAATTATGGATTTTTTTTTAAAGTATATATTAACATTTTCTAAGTGGGAATAAGGGAAATGGTGTAGTTTAAACCATGCAGTATACATCTTAACTTTTTATAATTAATTTATTAATTTTAATGGAAATTTGATATTTATTAAAATTGTATATTTATTTATTAGATGTTTATAATTTTAAAGCTCATATATTTAATATATATTCCTTCTCAAATGTATTCTATATATTGCAATATTTCATAAATAAAGTTATATTTGTTATTTTTAAATAATACATTTCTTTCCAATTGAATATGGTACATGATGTGATTCCTATAATCCATCTTTACATACACGTATTCCATTATGGCATTATATTGTATTTTTCATATTATGGTATTTTTAATAAATTTACATAGTAAATTATATTGGTGATTGTTTTTTAGTAATAAATTATGGATTTTTTTAAAGTATATATAACATTTCTTAAGTGGTAATAAGGGAAATGGTGTAGTTAAAACCATGCAAATATACAATCTTAACTTTTTAAATTAATTTAATTAATTTGAATGGAACTTGATATTTATAAAATTAGTATATTTAATTATTAGATATTTATAATTTTAAAGCACATATATTTTAATGTATATTCCTTCTCATTGATGCAGACAAAGTAACTCCTGAAAGTGTAATATATAGCTATGGCACACTTCTATCAGACCTTCTTAGTTGGAAACACATCCACCCCTAGCCTCTCTCTCTCTATATTTGTGAGAAACACAAACACACTTATTATTTATCTTTTGTTGTCGGTCAACACTACAATTTTTCAAATCTATTTCACACAAACATCCTCTCAACTTTTCCCTTCATGTAGGCAAAAGTAGAGTAGAAGTTACAATCAAGTAGCATAAACAGGTTTTCTCTCTCTTTTTCACATTTCCACTGATGGAAAAGGTACTAACTTCATTAAAAAACAAAGACATTGAGACATTTCTCTTTTAAATTTGATCATTTTTCATTGTTACTTGTTTAACTTGATGAATTTCTGCTTTATGTGTGTTGTGTTCTCATCATATAGGATACTGTAGGTTTGGAAATATTCAATGAATTTAGATTTCATCCCACTTTGACCACTCTACTTTGTACTTTTGTGAAGCAAATACGAAAAATGGAAATTAGGGAAAATAAATATGTAAGATTTTATAATCTGTCATTAACATTTAAAGTTAATATGGTGGCTAGAATTGTATATGAAATTTAAATCCATAAATTTGTGTTCTTTTTATCTAGTTGTAGTTTCCATCTTTCAGCCCTACTATTCGCAATCAACTAGTACTTTCTATCATATGTTATACATTTATTGTCTGTGTTATCAACATTACAAGAGAATCATATATTACAATTATAAATCATTTCTCTGATAATTTTATAAACTCTCCTTATTGTTACTAGTCTTGTAACATAGTCATTTATAACCATAATGGATATGAAACATTGTATATAGACTATAATTCTTATGGAATTTCAGCTTGAAATCTTTGATTGATTTGCTTTATTATGTTTCATTGTTCAAGAGTTTTTCAACATCTATTTGACCTTAATATCTTTTTTTTCACTGTATTTCAAAGGGGTAGTTCATTCTAGGAACTGTTTCTAGCGAGTACTAAAAGTATTTTGGTTTCTGAAATAGATCCAAGTGTGAGAAATAATTTCCAAAAGGCTCGAAATGCCTCAATGGTTTATGGAAATTTCTTGGTAACTTATGAAGTTTTTGCATTAATTTTTTAGAAGCTTTAGTTGAAAATTTAGAAAGAAATAAATAACATGTTTTCTTATCCTTCCCTCCCTCACTAAATCAAAAGAAAGATCTCTAAAACATTAAAGCTCAAGTAAACAAATAAGATATTTTATGGGAGGTGGAGGGAAATAACTTCAATGAAAGGATTCTCTCTTCAATTTTTTCAAAATTGTTTCGTGTCATTACCTTTGTTTCTTGCAGTGTCCTAAAAAATCTATCGAGAGTGAGTGTTCCTGTTTACGGAAACTCGTTGCCTTCCCTTTGCTGGTTTCCATCTCCAATACTTGGGGATGGATAAAAAAACTATTTTTTACCTTCATTTTCATATATGTCGAGTATAGTTTGAAGTTTCTCTCATGATACTTATTGATGCCAATCTCCACATTTATTTGAAATTGTGTGAGAAATTATGTTGTGGGAACTATTGTTGTAGGCCTTCGATTTGATAAGAGGGAATATATGGAAAGTATTCAAATGAAGATGCAATCAAACTAGCTAGGCTCACATCAAGGTGCTTGCAATTTGAACCTCCACTAAGTCCCACTACTAGACTGATTATGGAAACTCCTCTCAAGACTAAGTAGTGTAACATGAGCTTGGTGATTCCAAATACCTAGTAGAAAGAGTACGTATTATTCTCTTCCACCTTGAGTTAGGTCGATGATGTTTTTATTCACCATTAGTGTAAAAGGAGCCACCAAAAATAAATGATTATCATGCTTATATGCGAAGTTATTGGCATATTTTTGTTGCAAGAGTTTTTATTGTTTTATTATTTTGGTTCCTAAATTAAAGTAAATCTAGCTATTGCTTTTTAAACCATTCCATTCAAAAGTATTATTTTCAATTTACTATATTTGTGACTACTTTGTAAAGTGCTCAGTGCTTTTCAAAAATATAAAGTTGATTTTTTATTAAATTGGATTTGATTTTTATATAATTTCATAAAACCAAAATATTTTAATTAATATAAAAAATAATAATTTTGATTTGATATATTATTTATCTAAATAAAATTCAAATCCAAAAACCGCAAATAAAATCATACTTCAAAAATTATACTTGAAATATCGTAAACCTACTAATATGGTAAACTTGTAAACCTCCAACAATAAGCACAACAATTACCAAATCAACGTCATCTTAATTAATAAGAATTCAAAATCAACACAACCTCTATGGAAACCCACTTCAAAATTTTGAGAAACAGTTGTCATGAGTGGCCTACTACAGCTTGGAAGTTAGTTGAAACAAAAGTTACCGATATCTTAATAAATATCAATTATTTAAAAAGACCCAAGAAAAACGTAATTTATATAACGAATATTGTTCCCTCTAATGTTTCCAATTCTACAAGAAAAATTCAATTTGGACACTAGTGCAAAGGTTTAATCATAGTTGATGCCAATAACATGTTAAAAGCCTTTGGCAACTAATTTTCCTTTTTCTATGCTCACATGTCCATTTATTATTTTCCTTTCGTATAAACCCACTTGTATTTAACAAGATTAAAATCTAAAGGATGTGGACCGAAGTCCCAAGTTTGGTTCTTAATGAAGTACATATTCTACTCCTCTCCCATATTTTCTTCCAAAAAAGGATTCCTTGTAACTTGGTTGTAGGTTTGATGTTAGAACCATATAGAAATGCATGAGCCTAATCCATTTTGAATTAATGAATGCATGATGTGCTTCTTCACATTGAGATCTCATGGTAGGATCATCCTTGATATCACTCACGAGGTGTCACTTTAGTGTTTAAAGTGGTCGGAAATTACAATCTACATAAGCATTCTCATGATATTTTGAATCAACTTCAAATTCTAGATTGAAGTTCAATCTCAATTACACGAAGAATCATCTCTTAGATCCACTATAGGAGGAAGCATATATTTTGTCTGCATGGTTTTCCAAATCATTCCTTAGATCTACTATAGGAGAAAGCATATATTTTTTTTGCATGGTTTCCCTTAGATGCACTATTTATTTTTTTAGCTCCAAAACTTTCCTCTTTTTGAAGGAATGTTGTGGATATCGAATAGCTATAAACTATTTTATTTTATTAGCTTCAAATATTTCCTCCTTTGGAATAAACAGACGTTGCATGCAATTAATCATCTCTATGGAGGATGTGTCTTCCTCTCAACTACATTCGTGTATGAAGTGTAAGAAATTGTGTGTTGCAACTTTATTCCTAATTCATCACAAAAATGTTACACATCCTTTTTGACATACCCCCCAAATTAGCTCTATGGATTATCTTGACCATCTTTCCAAATTCCAAACTACCTTTATACAAGCACTTTCAAAATATTCATATGCTCAAACACTTAAAATTTGAGTTTGAGAAAGTACATAAGATCATACCCATTATTGGGTGAAACCATTTTTCTCGAACTTTAATTACCCATTGGAGCCATATTTGTGCATGTTTATGTTGTTCCTTATGTGCACATTTAGCAAGGGAATAAATTTCCTAGTGGGAAAATATAACATAGACAAACTTTGATTTGCATTTATGTGCACAGTTAGCAAGGGGATAAAGTTCCTATTGGGAAAAGATAACATAAACATACCTTACTTGCATTGTGTCCACAAGGCTTATGCCATCTCTACTAGAGCATTCTTGTAGCGACCTCCCCTTTGTTTCTTTCTGAGATGGCGAGTGATGGACTGCTAAGGAAGAAGGAGGCATTATAAGGCATACTTATAATTCCTGAGTAATTAACTTTAATTTTAAATGAACAATAATTAATTAATTAATGTAATAATATTAATTAACATTAATTAGTATTATAGGTAATTGATTAATTATGGTGTAATCTATGCTTTGGAAGGGTTTTTGGCATACTTTTTGGTCTAGTTTGTCTACAGTAGAACATGGATCTCATGGAGTCGTAAGTTTGAGTTGTAAACCATTCATAATGAAATTGATCAATTTCAGAGTATCTCATCAAGTGGAAGAACATACCCATTGAAGACTCCACATGGGAGGACAATAATTTTATACAAAAGCATCAAGAACTTCTCAAGCATTGATAACAACACTTTTTTAATGAGAGGGGCATTTTAGGCCCCTATACTACTGGTGTAACCCCTTATTGTTATTAGTACAATCCCCTTATTCTATTCTTGTACCCATGTAGTCCCCATATTGTTATTTGTGCCCTTACATTATTATTGTTATGTGGGCTCTGATTATATTATGACCCCTTAGACTCTTATATATAGGAATGAGGTCTTGTCATCTGTATCATCCAAAAATTGTTCATTTGTGTAATGTAAAGGAGGTTTCCCCCTCCAAGACGCTTATTTCTAAGGCGTTCATCTATCTTTTCTATCTTTTTGTGAGTTGGTTTCAGAACACACCCGTAGTGAAATGGACTCATTTCGAATGGATGGAACCCGCATTGTTGCTAGTTTGGAAGAGTTTTCGGGCAAGGAACTATATGCAAGACTGTTTCAATTTGGAATTATTCTAACGGAATAAGCTATATGGAAAAGTAACATCTTCCAACATGATTTCATGTGACCAAAGTTTCCATGTGTTAATTGTGCTTAGTCACATGATTCATTTGCTATGTCTTATCCACTTCCAATAGGAAAGGTCGTCTCTGACAGGAGAAGTTATTGAAAATAAATTTTCACATGGAAGAAATCATTATCGTGAAGGGGAATGGTCAAATTGGGCATAGTGAGATGGAAGAATCAATTAACTGTCATGAATGCCTAAATTTCGGATGCACAATAATCATTGGGAACATTTTAAGAAACATGATTATAATGATATCCTATGTGTGAAAAGAATGCCTTAACAAATAACCCTTGAAGACCATAAAAGCATATATCAGGCGACATTCTTTTACAAATGATATGTATATTATGTAGGTCCTAATGTTTAAAGTGTGTTCATGTTATAGTTAATATACCACCTTTAGTTTTTTTCTGAAGACATAAGTGTAGATATTGATGATTTCGATCTCTTTATTAAGATGAATAAGGTCAAATAACATAATCATGATCAAGAAATTCAAGATATATTCCAATGCCACGGGCAGAGCCATGGCTACAAGCACGCATCCATAACCTTGACAGGGTTTCCTTTTTAACCTGTAGATGAGCTAGTGCCCTATGAATGATAGATCATATTATAATTTGAAATTATTACTCTCAAAAGTTCATTGTTCTTGCATGGTGACTGAATAACAAGAATTCCACTGACTCGATCCAAACAAAGTGAACAAGTGAGCTCATGATGAGACCTCTTGTCCTTTTGATGCTAGCTTCAAAATCCATTACCCTAGATTGGTGGCCATAGTTGGAATTCCACTTATGTTATTTTCATATGATTGTGGTAGGTCACCTCATGATGAGACTCCCTATCCTTTGAAAATATCTAGTTTTAAGTGGCTCATCATCTCCTTAAGAGTTAAGGATGGTAGAAGGGAAAAATAAGGTGCCGAATAGAGTATGTATCAATCCTTTGTTATGTTAAAAGAAAATCACCATTTAAAGATGTACACAAAAAAGAAACTACTATGGTGGTGATATATGATGAACAATTTATGATTCTTTTAGAAATTCTGAATACAAAAGAAATATTTAAATTGGTAGGATTTGCTAGAGGAAGAAGACAAAAATTTTCTTCATAGGATGTTTAAATAAGATGTTATTCTTGACACCATGATAGAGTAAAGATCAATGCTTTTCAATTTAAATTCTAAAGATTGTTGTCAATTGTGTGGAAAATAGGAACAACTTGGTGCAAAGAGAAAGGTAATTGTTATGTAGTGAACAACAATTAGAGGGAACGACAATGTAAATTAAAGGAATAAAAAATTGTGTCAAAGGGAAAAATAACTATGCTAGAGGGAACAACAGTGGTGATGAAGGGAACAATAGTGGCAATAAAGGGAACTTGAGCTGCGAGAAAGGGAAAAACAGGTTGCGATAAAGGGAAGAACATGTACAATAAATGGAACAACATATGTGATAAAGGGAACAACAAACTATGATAAAGGCTTTTATCCGCTTTTGCTCATAAGGAAAAGTAAAAGGAAATCAAAAAAGAGAGAGGAAAAAAAAGAAAAGAAGAACTTAATCAACTCCAAAGAAAATATATACATTATATACAAGATGATAAAGAGAATTAGTTTTTTAAAGAGATGGAGTTTCTCGGTTGCCACCCTAGTGAGATATAATCTAGAAAGTAGGACCATTACTTACCTCATGATAGAAAGACTCCTCTGTGAGTGATTGGTGGTAGAGGTGTAATTCATGTCCATTTACTAAAAAAGAGGTACCAGATTTGTCAATACCATTTAGAGTTATGGTACCATTATTGTGGACTTCGTTGGTTTCGTATGGCCTAAGCCACCTTGTCTATAATTTCCCTAGAAAATACTGAAATTTGGAATCATATAACAATGCCCAATCTCCTTTTGGGAATGATTTACTTCCAATGAGTCAATCATGCCATTAAGCTCTTTGTTGTTGTATAATAGTAGTGTGTTCGGCAAGAAATATATGTCCATCTAAGTCATTAAGTTGTTGTGGGTGCTACGTTTGTGGTTTTGTCAAATCTGTTCCAATTTCCCTTGTAGTCTTGAGAATTTTTATTTCGAATTCTTTTGGAAAATTTTGTTGTTTACTGAAGACAAGGTGATATGGGGACTGACTAATAGTGTTCTACCATAATTTCCGATAAGCCCGTAGGGCTTCTGGAAGCTTGGCTCCTAATTTTGACAATTTGTGAAAACATTTTTGATTGGAATTGCCTCCAAGACTTTGTTGGCGAGTTCCTCTTGTCCATTTTCTTGGGGGTGATATGGAGAAGTAACTGTATGATTAATATGATAGTTATGGAGGGTGGCCAAAGTTTATGAAGAATTGTGTTGCTATAAGTTTCCATTAACATGTATATGTCATGCACTCTTCCATTTTTACATGTTAATTGCAGCATTATTGCAATCATTCTCTTAGTGATGCCAGAGTTTGAAAGTGTGATGTTGTTGTTCTAGTTTCATTTGCAGAGTGGTTATTTGTGTAGATTTGGTTTGATTGGCTTGCCAACAATCTTTGTCCCATGAATGATCATACTTATGAACTTCAGCCTTGTGTCCTTATACTTATGCTATGCACTCAGCTACATTGTAATCCATGTAGGCATGGTTTCTTGTTGCAAGTAGGCATGGTATGTCGATGATTGTATGAGGTTTTTACTATACAAAGTTGGACGTATGAAATGAATGTATAAACATAAACATCTTCAGCTACAGTCACTTATAAGCTTAAATAACCAAATGGATATGGTGTGAGTAAAGTTACAACTACTTACCCTCCTTTTGAGCATGGTGTCTCAAAGAGGGCAGAAATCTCGAAGCTTAATGGATATTTTAACACTTTTCACAAGCCATATCTAATAGATTGCAGATTATATCCAGGAAATGATGAGGTTTTTATTGTTATAGAGTGAGGCATATGTATTTCTCTGATCCAATTGTAAGTACTGCCAGACCTACAAGGAATTTATTTATTTTTGAGCACGAATAAATAAGATGAGTGCTAATGGTGTGGACATTATGAGACAGTTTGTGTGGGTTCCATTTGTTGTGAAAATTATGTAGTCCTAGATATCTATCACATTGGAGATTAGGGTTTCGGATCTAGAAAAATGGATAATTATAAAGGCACCCTAAGGGAAGGGGAACGAAACATTACAATTGCAAGTAATTTGTAGGTTTGAGAGACATTTGATTAAGTCAGCAGTGAGATACTAAAAGGCCGAAGAGAGAAAATTTTGCAGTTGGAAAATTCCAGAGAAGGAAACTCAGTGGAGGCTAATATAATATGAGCTATTGAGCATGAGGTTCACATATGGTCGAGATCTAGCTGTAGGAGAGTCGCATGAGTGGACTTGTGCAGGGAGGAAACACGTGAAGATAGTATTACTCACATTCTGCATGTATGGATATTAATACACACGAGCCACACATATGATGGCTAGGAGGGAGGGAGGTAGTGTGGGTGCAGTTCTTTTTTTAGGGAGCTAAATTTCAAGGTTCCATTTTCTATAAAAATTATGTACTTTTATTTGCGCCATCTTCTTACTTATTGTGAGAAATAAAAGTGAAGGATAAATCAGAGGCCATATATTTTTTTGCATGTGATTGATTTGATATTTGTGTTCTCTGTCAAATTTATTATTAAAATACAAAGTCTTTTTATTCGTCAATTTAAGAAAAAAATTACTTGGCAGATTAAATTTCTAGGTTATAAAAAATTGCTTGGGACATAAATTAGATCTGGTATTCATAAATTAACATAAAATTCATGTTATAGAAGGTCTTTTTTGTGAGAATTATGCTTAAGGGGTAGCACCTTGAAAAGGACTAAGACAACCTTGGTTTTCTTACTATAGAGAAGTCCTATAAAGGGCATGCATGATGTGAATCACTGAAAAACATTGGCATCAACCATTGTTTTTGTAATTTATAGCACATAAAAAAAATGATCCTGATATTCAGGTTGCCAAATAAAAAATATGCACAAATATTATGTCCCTTTGAAGATGATGATCGGACTGAGTATACAACCAATGATGACAATCCTGTTTTTTTTTAATCACGAGAATAGGCATATCTGGGATCGAGTTAGTGGGAATGCCAACTTCCCGCAACCATTTCTAGATAGATAAACCAAGTTTCAAAACTAGGCGGGGCCCCTATATTGGTTGGAAAACACTTTTTGGTACAAGATGCCAACCTTTGGGACTGTTATACTATAAGGTAGTTACATATGAACTACCCTAGGGTGTAGATAACGCCAACCTAAAGTTTTGGAATAGGGGTTGTATGGGGAAAATCATTTGGATTTCAAATAAGCTTTGTAGATATTCTCTTGAATACCTCTATTAGCATATCCTAATGAGATCAGGGGGATTAATAAAGAACCAAAGATGTGGGAAGAGAGGGTTCTCAATGTCCACGTTAAGATGTTGGAGAAAAACTATAACCTTGACCTACAAACTAGTTTTGGTGCCCCGACCATAACTAATGGCATTGATGATAGAAGTGTTAGGTATCGATGTTTGGTGTGATTCAAGTAAGAGTTGATGATGCACTGTATCCTATGTAGTATGGGCATTATGGAAAATCATTGATGTGAAGAGGTGGGAACTGAACTTGGCTAAGATAATGGTGTGGAACTATTTCCTCTATGAGAATAGGCTTTGATAAGAAATTATTGCTTAAACACGTTTTCCGCATATGAGATCCACACCTAAAAAATAAATATGCGTGCCCAAAGTGTGGAAGAGGGGCCTTTTATTTGTGCAAGTGGCAATATCTCATTATAATATTCTTTTCTTCTTCAAAAATAGGTCAGACAAATTTCACTAGTATAGTTTATATGATTTTTCATAGAGGGGCTTTTAATACATGATATTTTCAATAATGCATGTTTGAGAGCTAGAATGAAAACTTTATGTCACTCCAACCATATTTTTGGTTTTAGATGGCATGTCTTATATTTGTGACTCTTCATTGTTGGATTTATATTCTTTCATTATTATTGTTCCTCTTTTCCTTCATCTACCACATATTGTGTTAGTTGAAAATAGTTTCACATTTCGATAATTCGAAAGGTAAAATTTTGGAATTCAAAATTCCTACTTATAGTTCTCAGCATCATAGGTTAGAGATTAATGAATCTTATTAAATCAATATTAGTATAAATTTCATTCAATATATATTATTTAATGTTAGTGGTCTTGCTTTTTCTATTTATAAAATGAGAAATATGTGTGTAATTGATCTTGCTTTGTCTTCAATATTTGTCCATCCTTGTCATATTTGGGATTTTCTATGTTGAGTGCTCATTATACAGGAATTGTTGACTTTGTGGATAGATTGTTTTCATTTTTTTCTCTTTAGAATAGCCATTCATTCAACATCTAGAATTCAATTGATCTCTTTCTCATGCGTAACATTCACATATTTTCCTACAAATTATTTTGTGACATGCAATCATTAAATGTATTTAATGGCTCTTCCTTTGTAGGAATTTACAGGGTAAGTTCCTCATACAGAACACCAAAAGACACCGCTCACAAACAGATCACAGATCAATACACCAGTATTTTGACGTGGTTAAAACCCTCAGAGAGGGAACAGTCCACGGCCTGCGCCAACGTGGCTACTACAGGCAATTTATTAATAATAGAATGAAATTTACATAAGCTTCTCTCATGCACGGTTAACCTACAAATGACCCTCCATGCGCTTTAAATAGAATTCATGGACCAATCGGGTGTCAAGCCACGGATCAAGTGTCGGTAATACCGAGGAGAGAATGACCCGTCGGATCACTACATATCGTGACCGTCGGATTGTAAGTTACAAATGTACATGTTAAAGAAACACACTTTACCTAACTCTATACTAACTCTATACTAGGCCAAGTTGAACTTAACTATTTCCTATGTGTCGGAATATCCTAACATCCCCCCTTAAGAACAACTTGGGATAGGATTGAAGGATTTACAAATATGACACAATAGGAGAGGAAGGAGGCACTAGAGCCTATCCCCCCTTAGTGACAACTTCCTGAACTCCAAGCATATATCGAAGTTTAGTGAACTTCGCCTCTGTTAGAGCCTTTGTGAAGAT
>APFE031435334.1:920-34016 GCA_000404065.3 Pinus taeda
GAAGGATTGCTCTTAATTGTCTTGTTTGTCACTAGAGAGTCTTAGACTCCTAGGGAGGTTAGATTTGTCCGCAAAAATAACTCTTTCCGCATGACAGAGGCTTTAGGCATTTTTGGAAATATGGAAATGTTATAAAGAGCATGGGTGAAACCGCATATTTTTCATGCATTATGTAACTTTATGAAAATATGCCATGACTATATGGTGGCACAAGGGCTTTATGCTCTTCGTGAATTTTTTACAAGAATCTACAAAAGAGGTTTTGACCTTTTCCATTTCAAATTACAGCATGGCTCAAATAACTGACTGAACCATAGGTATGGGTGATCAAGAGCTAGGGGATTCAGCAAGCAAAGTCAAGACAATTAATTGTCAAAAAACATAATAAATTGCACAATTAACCATGTGCGATGCCAAAATTCAATAGCAGTACCCTCCAAATGTTCATTTTGAGCTAACAGTCCAAATCCTATGGCTGAGATACTTCTAGTGTTAAAGCCCTTTAGTAAAAACACTTTCCAAAACAATGAACAATGATCTCAAGGTAAAACAATGGGCGGAATTTCCAGCAAAAAGGCATGGTTTTTTCATGGTGTGCATTAAAATCACCGCACAATTTACATTCCCAAAGTGTTGCATTAAAGACTGGATGCCAATTTCCACTATAAATTAAAAAAATACAAGTCTAGTTCATCAAATGAATGAGTAGCCAATGAGCACATCATCCAAATGAAACACAACATGATGTTATTATGTCTTATTGTAAAATGTCCCACATTGAAAACATCTCATACCCAAATCGTCTATATAACCTTTATCACCCCAATGTGGCTACCACATGTAAAGGTTGGAAACATGGCGATGAGTCATAATGTAGTAAATTGTGCATAATATATAGCCGGTTGTAACGCATATAACACTAAATGTCTGAACATATACTAACCAAACTTTCAATATCCAAAATACCTCAAAGAGAACTTAGCATTAAGGCATATCATAAATATATACATGTATGAAACCATTGTCACACCATAAATGTTTTCATTGTAGGTTTGTACCATATTTGTGCCAACATAAAAAAGTTGTGAGCATAATAATCTTTGGACATTTTTATAACATGAACAACAGGTAAGACATGATATTTGTGAAATGCATATAATAAAAATTGATGTAAAGCAACTTTGAACTTTCAATATCCAGAATACCTCAAAGCGAACTTAGCATTAAGGCATATCATAAATATATACATGTATGAAACCATTAAATTTTCCATCCTTGGGTATTACGTAATGTAATGATCCCAATTTTTTTTATCAAAACCATAGTAAATGACAACACACCATAAATGTTTTCATTGTAGATTTGTACCATATTTGTGCCAACATATCAAAGTTGTGAGCATAATAATCTTTGGACATTTTTATAACATGAACAACAGGTAAGACATGATATGTGTGAAATGCATATAATAAAAATTGATGTAAAGCAACTTTGTGGTCCTCCCCATCCGGTCATGACAATGAAATACATTGGTGAAATGGTTCGCTGGTGGTAAAATTCAAGAATTACCAAGAAAGACAAAGGTAAGCAAGATTTTGTGGCATAACACAAAGTTAAAATGTCAAAATTAGATATCAACCGTGCAAAGTGTTGTTGATGACATAGAAGGTGATGATGTAGAAGTTTTATATTACTTATAATGTTTTTGAAGGGTTTTATATGAGCATATTGATGTTATTGTTGCTAGTGTATGGTAGAGCTTATGTTACAGAGTGTAGCATCTACCATTTGTGCTTGAGCACAATATTGTTGTTTCATTGTTGTAGTGTGAATACGAGCAGCATTGTATTGTTAGTTTATGCTCTTTTGATGTAGTAATGCTATTAATTCCTTGTATACCCATGAAGATAGATTGTTTGGTGATGTTACAAGTTGACAGTGTAGTTTAGTTGGAATTGATGTCAACCTTCAGATAAATTATGGTTTGGTCATCAAGAGTAATGGCATGCAATCAATCCTTGATTTGATAATCACCAAATTTAAGGAGTAAATGCATTAATTGATTTTATTTGGTCCTATTTGATGTGGTCATTAAGGGAAATGGAGAGTAATTAATATGTTGATTTAGTCTATATTGATGAGGAGAAATTAGCATAAATATGGTATTCTAGTGTTGGAGATTAAGTTTAGTTGTTATGCATAATGAAGTTGAACATATATTAGCAAAGATCAGTTTTGAGGTTAAGTTTGCAAAGTCTTAGTTCATCACTATACTTGCCATGTATTACGGAGCAACTTTGTATTGTACTAGAATTGATGGTTATGTGACGGTTTTGGACTCATGATTCTTATGATGGAGATATTTATATGTATTGTGTTGATTGTAGGAAGGTTATTTCTTTTTCATTGTTGCAAAAGTGGATCCAGTTTGAAAATGAATGAAAGTGTGGTCCATTGTATTTGATATGGGGGGCTTCACTGGGGGAGAAATACCACTCCACATGCATTCATATTGGGGGATTTTGAGGAAAAAGGGACATGAAATATTGAGCATATAATAGGGGTAAAGGATTTTTATATTGATAGGTACAAACAATGGAGCTCAAAGTTAATGAAAAAATATAAAGGAGTATTAAAAATGTTAATTAAAAATGGGTACCTACAATATTTAGTGAAAATGGGGGTTTTTTAAATTGGGAAGGTGTATTGGGTTCTTATTGGTAGGGGGTTAAATGATGTGATTTTTAGAGGTATTTTCCAATATGTATTTAAACTAAGGGTATTGTTTAGTATGCCATGAATGCATGTGATATGTAAGATATTGATTGGGTGAAACCCCTATGGTATTTGAGAAGGTTGGGGCCTTCAAAAAGTGGTGGATTGCTAGTTAGGGAACTCGGGCTTCCTTGTTAGTTGTGGCCAACAAAATTTTTAGTGTAGGTTGGGGCCTCCGGCAAGTTGGGGCTTGCTAAATAGGGAGTTGAGGATTCCTAGTTGGTAGTGGCTATAAAATCTATGTAAACACTAGTAGATAATGAGAAACTAGTGACTAGGTGACTAAAAATGTTAGTCATTGCAGCTTTTCCAATTGAAATACTAGCAAAAATGAGAAATCTTAAGTGACCCAATTAAAAATGACTAATTTAGTCTTGGGCTAAAATATACGACTAGTTAAAAATTAATACAACTAAAAATGACTAATGTGAGTGACTAATTTAAACTAAACTATGGTTAGCTTCTAATAGTGTGTTAATGAGCTCTAAGTGAAATTCCCCGAAAACAATGAGCTACCTATAACTACTTGAGTTTATTGATAATATTATTCAGAGATTTGAAGATATTTTCCAGCTCCTTAAGGATTACTAGATATGACCCTTATGTGTAAACCTCATGTCCCCTTTCCCTCTTTATATGAGCATAGTTTCTTATGTTAAAGAGTTATTCAATAGTTTTTATCATTGTCCTCATGCCAAAATGATCAGCAACATAAGCTACCATGGAAATTGACATTTTAGGCTTATCTAAAATTAACTTATTAAAATTTACTTTCTCATTATTATTTTTCCTTTCCTTCTCATGTTGGGAGAGAGTTTGATGCTCTTTCTCTATACATTAGATTCTGCTGCAAAATTTAGGAGGAAGGTGTGGATCGATTGTTCACAATGGACAAGGGTTCAAAATCTCAAAATAAAAAGGAAGGTGTGAAGGTCGGTGCTATGAAAAACGGATAGGGGTTTGAGGCCTCAAGAGAAAAAGGAAGGTGAGAAGGGTGGTTCTAATAGTCGTGGGAAGTCCTTTGAATTCTAAATAATGGGGAAGGAAGTGATTCCAAAGAAGAGTGATTTTTTCATAACACATCAGGTTGATTTGATGAATTTAGAAAAACATATGAGCAAGGCATGGACAAAATAAAAAGCCCGAAAGCCAAAGGAGGAGAGGGAAATTGGTCCAAAAAACTAGATATCATGAGTATTATTACCCAAAGCACATTTGGGACTGTTAAAATGTTAAGCTTCGAGCAACTATCATGCATGATGTTCTTGATGCAATGTTAGGTCATTTTAATTTTTTCCTTCTGTGATAAATGAAAGGAAAGGGGGCACATCTTCTTTAAATGCTATAACCTTCAAGGTTCTTATTTTTAGTCTAAAATTGACATTAAATGATAAAAAAGGACTAGATTTTTCCTTCTTGATAAACCAGCCCAAACTATCCTTGAATCGGAATGGTATTGATAAATTGTTTAGCTTCTATAACACTAGCTTCTCCTAATAGGAATATGGCATCCCCAAACTATAGCTGAGTGGCAGAATCAAAATCTGAAGAGATCAAATATTGAAATGGCTCAGGTGAGACTTCATTCTCTTGATCCTTTGATAAGCTTTCTCAAATTATCGACTAGAATGACAAGAAAGTGAGGACAAAAGGAAACCATGTGTTAATCCTCTTAACGCTCTACCAAAATTGGAATGTTCCTCATTAACCATAATTACACAAGAAGCAATTGAGATGCATCCAAAAGTCCAGTTCACCACTAACTCATTGAATCCAAAATACTGAATGGTTTTGATGAGAAAATCCCAATTAACCTTACCATATATTGGAATCGAGGACAATTCATAATATATTTATACTCAATGGTTCTCCATTTTTTTTCTTAGAGAATGAATATTTATACTTCCATAATGTCAGCATAGTTGAATCGGCATCCATGATAACCTATTTCCCTTTCTAAGGTTATTTTTCGTGCCCCTTTTTCTCCATTTGTTTCTCAAAATTTTGTATTATGGCATTGTTTCTTATTTAGAAATGTACAAAACTCAGCTCTAACTAAGCTTTATTATCATTGTGCATACCATTTTCAAACATGCTTGTAGATGCCTGACATGGAAATGCTATAATCCTGGAAAGTTATAGTGGTTTCCTTCTAGCTTCATTGGATGTCCATCACATGATGGTGATATAGGTTTTAACCCTACATGGAAATTACCTGCAAACAAATTCTTAAAAATAGAAAATAAACAATGACAAGAGCATTAAACATTTAATAGATATACATAGAGATTTTCCCCTCGATCCCAAAACTGGGACTACCATATTGATTTTTGATTATATTCCTTTCAATGTTATAATACATATATATACAATTTGAAGCATCCATAAACCCCAATCCATTCACCCTAGATTAGAACATAATTGTAGTTCAGTTGAATAGATCTACAAGATACCATGGGCCAAAAACCATCATGTCCAAAACTATGCGCAAAACCATAGGTAGGTCCGCCCACCTAATATAGGGTCCAAAAAAAGAATTCCTCGAATCCTCGAGAACTTCCCCAGATCCCATAGAGGGGGGCTATCGCCCCCCTCAAACACCCGGACAAGGGGGGCTACTGCCCCCCCATGATGACCTGGCTGCACTCAGCACAATGAAGTGAGTATTGATCACCCCCCCTCTAACCCTTCGGCTTCATGCGTGGGGCTAGTAATGGAAATAATATAACACACACCCAACATTCTCCCACTTGTTGTTTTCTTTTCCAGACAGGGGGTCACATGATAGCTTACTCACTTTTCTCCTCCAATGCCCATTGTTTCTCTACACCAAGAAAAATTCTCATTACTCACAGACTTCATCAATGCATCTGTAGTATTCTTTGAAGTGTCCACCTTTACCAGCAACACCTTTTGTTCCTCAACCATATCCCTCACAAATTCATATTGAACATTAATTTTCTTTCTCTTTGAATGATAAGCAGGGTTCTTTGCCAAGAAAATTTCACTTTTGTTGTCACAATCTGTCCTTATAGCTCGTTTTACTAAGCCCATACTTGAACACAATCTCTTCAACCAAAATTCTTCCTTTCTTACATGAGTTCTTGCCATGTATTTTGCCTCTGTAATTGAAAGTGCCACTACAGACTGTCTCTTTCTCATCCAACTGATTGCACCTCCAAATAGGTTAAACACATACCCAATTGTAGATCTTCTCTTATCCAGATCTCCAGTATAGCCTGCATTGAAAAAACCACAGATGTCCAAAACTATGTCCAATCCTAGTCTTCCCTAGTAGTGCAAACCATAATCACTAGTCCCATCCAAATACATGAAAACTCGCTTCATTGTTGTCCAATGCTCCTTCCCTATTTCTGACATAAACCTGTCAATACTCCCACTGCATGTGCAATCTTTGGTCTAGTACATACCATTGCATACATTAGGCTACTTATTGCACTTACGTATGGAACACAAGACATGTCCTCTTCCTCTTCTTGTGTCATGGGACATTATTCAGCAAATAAATTTACACCTACAGGAATATGAACCTTCACTAGTTTACTATCCTGAATATTAAACCTCTGTAGTATTGTCTCAACATACTTCCTCTAGTTTAACTAGAGCTTCCTCTTTGTCCGATCTCATTTAATTTCCATGCCCAAAATATTGTTTGTAGCACCGAGATCCTTCATGTCGAATTTCAAGGACAATTTGGTGTTCAAATCCTGGATAATTTCTTTGCCATTTCCAATTAGCAACATATCATCCACATATAAGACCTGATAAATAACATGGTCACCAATTAATTTGAAATACATAGTGGTTCGCATTTCTTTTGGTGAAGCCAAGTCCCCGTATAAAGGTATCAAAATTATGATACCACATCTTTAGTGACTATTTTAACCCATACAAAGACTTTTTTAACATGCATACTAGTTCTTTCTTACCCTTCACTACAAAGCCTTCAAGTTGTTTCATCTAGATCTCTTCTTCCTAATCCCCATGAAGAAACATTTTCTTCACATCAATCTATTCTACCTCAAAATAAAAAGTAGCAACAATAGATAAAAGTAATCTAATAGAAGCTACCTTGGAAATAGGAGAAAAAATATCACCAAATCGATTCCCAACACTTCGGAATAACCTTTTTCTACCAAACGAGCTTTTTATTTCTTAACCTTACTGTTTCTGGGAAAAACTAGTATTCCTAAATAATGTTAGCACTCTAGGTTTGGTAGCTACCCTGGAAACAATGGTTTAAAGCAATTTAATGATTTCTTCTATGTGTAATAGATAAGAGAAAGATATTGGGACAAACCTGGAATTTCTGCTTAATCCCTTGCTTGACCTCTCTCCCCTTTGACAGAGCCTGCAACTCCTCCCCATACTTAACACGCTTGAAGAGTACCTACACAAGCACAACAACAAAGAACCATCAAAGCATCGTGATCTATTACAACATAAATATTATAGAACCAGATATATAATGAACAAATGATAACATTCACAATTGCACAATCATATGGAAGAAAACTTGAAGAACTTTATTAACAAAAGGGAGAATTAAAACCCAGTTGTCTGATCTAGAATCATCCTCCCAGCTTCAATCCTTCTTCACCTCATGAAATAGCAAGATCACCCAATAATACAATGCTCTTTCCTAAAATACAAACTATCAGCACTTCCTTGCAATTCACAATATTCCAGCCTCCGGATCTCTTGAATTGGAGATCCATTTATAGATGTTTGCAAGGGTGTGAGTCATCCATGGGGTTTGATTAGTTTCATTCCACTTGTTACAATTGGTTCCATTAGGAGATTTCTTAGGTCCCTTATTCATCCTTGGGCGAATTCAAAGAGGCAAGTGGCACGGGGGAAGTTTCTAGAAGATTCCATGAGCAACCACCTAGCAAACTGTCTCGGCCATTTGTCCATCCTCAGCCATTGTGCCCTATAGAAGGCCTAATCAATATGCATCACACCCTGGCAGTGTACCACACAGTATGCATCACACTTTTCCATTTGAGTAGTCGGTATGGTTTAATTTAGGCCATTTATGGATAGTTTCTCAGTTGGAACTTTTGGGGAATGATGTATTCAGATGACTATGTTTCTTTAGGGTATGAAACAAATATTTTAGGGGTTGATGAGCCCTAGTTTATCGACATATAAGTTTGGGTTTGATGTGCCAAAATATGTCTATAACAGTTTCCCCCTAAAGCATGAAGTCATAAATATTGATGTTGGGTGAAATGCTTTATCATGAGGATCTGAAGTTTCGAACTGGAAGGTGACCTGCATAAGTTACAATACAATACATCAAAATAATATAATTTTCATGATCTAGCTGAGGGAGGCATTCCCGTGATCAAATTTATAAATTCATTTCATGTACATAGATCAGATAACCGTCTGCAGATACAAACTAGTGAATCTTTAGATATAGAGTCATCATCCATGTTTAGGATGACCATCTGTGTAGAGCCTTTGTACATTTGATGTTTTTATATTCTTGAATATATTGCAGCCTAGATGGATGAAACTAGATCCAGGGTCTTCAAACTCATCCAATCTTCACTCGATGTACAAGTCAATCCATGTGAAGAGATGTTCTCAAGTCAAACAGGAAAGACATTGCCTGATTACCAGCCAATGATGTGAGTTGTTAATAGACATGAGAGGAATCATCGATAATGATAATGACCTTCAAGGTACTATAGTACAATTCATGTGGTGTGAATACATGATCCAACATCGAACACCACACAAAATGTTTCGGCCGAAGGCCATTGGTGTCAACCTATCACTGGAAGTGAGAAACTTGCCATTGATGTATGCAAGCTCTAAAGCACTAAAATGGTTGTTTCTAAGTCAACTTCTTGGATAATGAAATGATGTTGATAAGAAGTGACTCATCGTAGGAAGGCCTTGATGTATCCCACATCTACAACATGAAACGAAGCAAATCGTTTTCTGGAGGTGAAAAATGAACTGACGACAAAAGGTTCAGGAATGGCGATCATGAAAAATGAAGGTTGGAGGTATTGCAATGGATGAAACATTAACTGAATGGTGGTTTCTCAATTGAATGACTTCTCTTGAACATGTTGGTGACACTAAGATGAACTGGTAGCGTTAACCCCAAAATATGGATGGTATGAAAGACCAATGGTGAGAATACCAATGAACAGAATAACCCAACCCAACTCAATAATGGTGATGAAGTGAAAGTGTCAGGTTCAAGAGCGACCTGCTGCCACAAGTTCTTCAAGTTTTCTTCCCCATTTTCCCCAGTCATTGCTGACCAGTACCTCCTTATTTTTGTCAAGCTTGAGGAGTATAAGATATGCTTGTTCAATTTGTTTCTAGGAAAAACTAGTGTTCCTAAAGAATGCTAGCCCTCTAGGTTTGCAATTGTTTAAAGCAATTCAACGATTTCTTTTATGTGTAACATATAAGAGAAAGATAATGGAACCAACCTAGAACTTCTGCTTAATCCCTTGCTTGACCTCTCTCCCCTTTGACAAAGCCTGCAAATCCTCCCCGTACTTAACACGCTTGGATAGTACCTGCATAAGTACAACAACAAAGAACCGTCAAAGCATCGTGACCTATTACAACATAAACATTACAAAATCAGATATATAATGAACAAATGATAGCATTCACAAATGATAACATTCACAATTGTACAATCATATAGAAGAAAACTTGAAGAACTTTGTTAATAGAAGGGAGAATTACAACCCAGTTGTCTGATCCAGCATCATCCTCCCAGCTTCAATCCTTCTTCACCTCATGAGATAGCAATATCACTCCAACAATACAATGCTCTTTCCTCAATTACAAACCATCAACACTTCCTTGCAATTCACAATATTCCAGCCTCTGGATCTCTTAAATTGAAGATCCATTTATAGATGTGTGCCAGGGTGTGAGTCATCCATGGGGTTTGATTAGTGTCATTCCACTTGTTACAATTGGTTCCATTTGGAGATTTCTTAGATCCCTTATTCATCCTTGGGCGAATTCAGAGAGGCAAGTAGCACGGGGGAAGTTTCTAGAAGATTCCATGAGAAACCACCTAGTAAACTGTCTCGGCCATTTTTCCATCCTCACCCATCACACCCTATAAAATGCCTAATCAGTATCCATCATGCCCTGGCAGTGTACCACTCAATATGCATTGCACTTTGCCAGTGGAGCAGTCAGTATGGTTTAATTTAGGCCATTTCTGGATGGTTTCGCAATTGGAACTTTTGGGGAATGATGTATTCAGATGACTATGTTTCTTTAGGGTATGAAACAACTCTTTTAGGGGTTGATGAGCCCTAGTTTATAGAAATGTAAGTTTGGGGTTGATGTGCCCAAATTTGTCTATAACAATTGTCCCCTAAAACATGAAGTCATAAATACTGATGTTAGGGGAAATGCTTTATCATGAGGATCCGAAGTTTTGAACTGGAAGGTGACCTGCATAAGTTACAATACAATACATCAAAATAATATAATTTTCATGATCTAGCTGAGGGAGGCATTCCCATGCTTAGCTTTATAAATTCATTTCATGTACATAGATCAGATAGCCATCTGTTGATACAGACTGGTGAATCTCTAGATATAGAGTCATCATCCATGGTTAGGATGACCATCTGTGTAAAGCCTTTGTACATTTGATATTTTTATATTCCTGAATATATCATGGTCCGGATGGATGAAACTAGATCTGGGGTCTTCAAACTTGTACAATCTTCGCTCGATGTACAAGTCAATCCATGTGAAGAGATGTTCTGAACTCGAACATGGAAAGACATCCCCTGATTACCAACCAATGATGTGAGTTGTTAACAAACGCGAGAGGAATCACCGATAATTATAATGACCCTCAAGGTACTACAGTACAATTCATGTGGTGTGAATACATGATCCGATGTCGAACACTACGCAAAATCTTTCGGTCGAAGGCCATTGATGTCAACTTGTCGCTGGAAGTGAGAAACTTGCCATTGATGTATGCAAGCTCCAAAGCACTGAAATGGTTGTTTCTAAGTCAACTTCTTGGATAATGAGTTGATGTTGACAAGAAGCAACTCATCATAGGAGGGCCTTGATGTATCCCACATCTACAACATGAAATGAAGCAAATGATTTTTTGGAGGTGAAAAATGAACTGACAACAAAAGGTTCAAGAATGGCAGTCATGAAAAATGAGGGTTGGAGGTATTATAGTGTATGAGACATTAACTGGATGGTGGTTTCCAACTGAATGACTTGTCTTGAACATGTCGGCTACACTGAGATGAATTTGTAGCATTAACCCCAAAATATGGATAGTATGAAATACCAATGGGGAGATGACCAGTGAACGGAATAATCCAACCCAACTCAATAATGGTGATGAAGTGAAAGTGTCATGTTCAAGAGCGACCTGCTACCATATGTTCTTCAAGTTTTCTTCCCCTTTTTCCCCAGTCATTGCTAACCAATATCTCTTTATTTTTGTCAAACTTGAGGAGGATAACATATGCTTGTTCTATAATTCGCCCTTTGGGCAAACCTATCACTATTAATGTTTTAGCAAGTCTAGTGACAGTGAAACTCGGTCTCGTCTAGATGGACAAGTTTGTCTCTATTGTTTTAATGAGTTTAATGACGAGGATAACTCAGTCCTTTTCATGTTTAGAGAGTTTGAAAAGGGACAAAAAGAATACTCCATAAGTTCTTTTTCGTAAAGTAATCCCTCAGGTCCAAAAAAGGATAAAATAATATAGGAGGGGTGACATTTCCAATCACTTTAATGAGCTGAAAAGTCCAAGCACTCAAAAATATTTTCATATTTAACAAGTTTGAAAAGGGTTTAAATAGGACTCGATTTTGAGGAACGAGTGGTGTCTAGGGTAACAACTGATTCTGGTGATTTTGGAACTTCTCAAAACATGTTGATTTCTGTGAAGAGGCTAGCTAATAAGACCACTTATTGCGATTGTTCCTCAAAAAGGGGTAAAACATCCAAGTGGAAGAATATGATTGGCCAAAGGGCTGCTGGTGATGGGATGTACACAACCAAGGTTCAAAAGGTTCATATAATGACAATCATAATGGTTAATTACTTGTAAATGGGTTCATTTTTTGACAAGCTTGAACCATGGGGAACTATTCTTGTCTTCAGTTTCATTTTTACACAAGCTCGAAATGAAGAAACTATGCTTGAATTCAATTTCATTTTTACACAAGCTCGAAATGAAAAAATTATGCTTGAATTTAGTTTCATTTTTACACAAGCTCGAAAAAAAAAAAAAAAAAAAAAAAAAAAAAAACTATGCTTGGATTTGGTTTCATTTTTACACAAGCTTGAAATGAAAAGCTATGCTTGGATTCAATTTCATTTTTACACAAGTTCAAAATGAAAAAACTATGCTTGAATTCAGTTTCATTTTTACACAAGCTTTAAACGAAAAATTTGTGCTTGGATTCAATTTAATTTTTACACAAGCTTGAAATGAAAAACTATGCTTGGATTCAATTTCATTTTTACACAAGCTTGAAATGAAAAACTATTCTTGAATTCAGTTTCATTTTTACACAAGCTTGAAACAAAAAAAACTATGCTTGGATTGGTTTGCATGCCCCTAGCATGACGAAAGTAAGAGTCTCTCGTAACCAGATGGAAGTCACTACAATGAAGTAGGACGGTTATCCAACACCTATTTGGTTTCATTCAGATAGACACAGGTGAATGGTGAGATAGACCAATCACATAACCTACAGGGAAACCTATCCTTACAACTAGGTGCATGCCCCCCAAGCTTCATTACACTCACCAGACTACTCATGGTTATTAGGTGGATGGAATGAAGGTTCAAGTGATACCATTGATGTAGATTGACCGTTTAGGGATGTTGATTGACTTGGAGCTATGTTTGGACCGGGAAATGAAAGCTGGTCAATGGTGACAATCTTTCCTTCATGCGGAAAATGGATCACTCGGGAGAGTGTTGAAACAATAGCTTCCAGTTTATAAACATAGTCACGCCCAAGAAGTGAATTGTAATATAATGGCCCTGGGACTACCATCACATTCAGATGAACGGCTTTCCCTCCCAAAGTAATAGGTAACTTAGGAAGGGTCCCTAATGGTTGACTTTCTCCTTTGTTAAAGCTTAACATATTCTGTGTAACAGGCATAAGTAGTGGCGAACCAAGCGCTTTCCAAGAAGTTGAGGAAAGAATACTCATGGATGCACCTTCATCTACAATAGTGCCAGACATGATCATTTCACAAACTTGTACTATCATCCGGAAAGGTACATAAGAAGGAAGGTAGGATCTTGCCAGTCGATTCCAACCAAAGGAAGTGACTAGACTACTTGGAGGGGGTACCGAAGAAATAGAAGAATTGACCCCTTGAGTTACAAGAACTAGAGGGTTTTCCTCTTGTCTTGATGGAATAGGTAGATTGCCCCCAAGGTCGTTAGAATCCGAAGTAACGCAAAAAACTTGAACGGTATCATTTTCACTCTCTTCGGGAAAGGTATGATTAGCTAAAGGTGAAATTGGGTCAACTCTTACCTCGACTTGTTAACTTTGGTCGGGTATAGACTCATAAGATTCACTTTCAGAGAGAGTGGTTTCAACCGATGGTTGATTTAAGTCAGTCAGTTTTTCAACTAGTGAAGGACTTAGGGAGAGTTTCTTGTAACTAGATGGAAGTCGCTGCGGTGAAGTGGGATGGTTATCTAACACACTTTTGGTTTCAACCAAAAGGGAAAAAGGTGAAGGGAATGATTACCTTCACATAACATGCATGGAATCCTGACCTTTCCCTTTTGTCCACGAACTTTACTATCACTAGTTGGTGGTGTGTTACCAACATGATCTTCAGAGGTTGATGACACTGGATGGTGTGAATGGGAAGACCATTCTTTCAATATCCGAGGAAAGTAAGGACAATCTCGATGAAAGTGGTCTCCCATACAAATTATGCATGGATATTTGACTTTGGGAAGTTTAATGGACGGATTTTCATCAGATGATGCATTCAAAGCAATGGTTGCTTGGTTGCCCCTTTGCTTAATTGACTTCTTCTTCTTCTCAACCACATGGTTACTAGAATCACTACTTTCGCCAAGCGAAGAGGAAGAAGGGGAGGGAGAAAAAAATGAGGAAGAAGGCAAAGGGTCAACTTTAGGATCAACTAGAGGTTGATTTAGTTCAGTTGAAGGTGTAGTCCCATTTTGAATCAAAGAGGTTAAAAAGAGCCATACTGGCCGGCCAATGGTAAGTCTCGAAAGGGATAATGTATCCATATAAGGAGCACCAATATTTCTGAAGGAAGGAAAAGGACTAGGATTCCCTTCAAAAGGGATTCCTTGATTGGTGGACTCCGGATTTTTCTCCATATATCTCAACCTAAGAGCAACTAAGGAATAGGGATGTTATTATAAATTCAATTAATTTTAATGATGCTTTGACACAACTTTGCTTTTTTAGTTTTTAAGAGAGAAAAAGCTAAAGATAACTCTAGTATCCTTCGATTTTTAATGAGCCTGAAAGGACAAGCGCTCAAATGGACCCTTTCTTTTAAAGAGTCGAAAAGGAACGAGAGTGACTACTCTGGAAAATCTAGACAGAGGGATTACCAAACTAATCGCAAAACTACAATATACACCTTGGTGATGAATTAAAAAGAAATTACCAAGGACTTATGTACGGCAATCAATCTTCCCGAATGTTGTGTTCAGTGAATTGCGATCAATAAGGCGGAAGACTCGGCTTCCTATGGATAAAGGATTTAAGCCTATTGTGGTCTCCCAATATATACGTGATGGTATGGGGAGCACAAGTCTGTGCTAGCACTTGTCGTATCAAGGAGGAGGAATCACCCAACCTTCAATGAAAACAAAAGCCACTAGTTTTAACGACGCTGGAACACGTCTCTAGCCTAGATCTCTAGATATGTTGTGTTAAGTTCCAAAGCATTGTTAGGTTCATTGAAAATTATTTTAAAGTTGATCTTGTTTAGAGTTTTCATTTCAATGGTTCACCACATGATGATGATTTGAAATTCCTAAAATGCAATCTACAATGATAAACATTTTTTGTTTATTTTGAGCAATGAAAATCCTAGCTACTAGGGAAAGAAAATAACAGCACAAAGAGCAAGAAGCAAAGAACACACACTAGTGCATTTCCCTAAATCATATTTTCACACACAAATCTACAACTGCTAAATGCAAATGCATGTATTTGTTTTTGTTCTCCTTAATGTGAAAAATGCCAAAAAGGAAAACTAAATGCAGCAAAGATTTGAAACATTTCATTCAAAATGACATCTTCGACAATTTCTTCTTCAAAAGAGAAAGGAAGACTCAACAACACTTTTCAATTTTGAATAAAAAATTCTTTCGACACTTTGAATACAAACAAATCAAACCAAATACATGATAAAAATTTCAATCGATTATCAAGGGAAGGAAGAATTCATGACACTGATCTTTTCGACAAAATGACAATTACAACACTTTTGTATCAAAGCGACAAATTGATTTAAAAAAAAAATCGACAAAGGATTGTAAATGATGACCAAACACACAAAAAACATTCACTAATTCTAATGTAATTGAGGCTGGTCTATGTGATGGAAGTAGGCTTCAGTAAGGAGGCATGTTTCATGTGCAAAAAAACAATTAAACAAAATTGAAAACAAGGTCAAAAAACCCTCAATTTCTAGAATGGAAAAAGAGTTCAATCAGTCATCGCACTCGGGCTTCAAAAAAACAGAGATGCATCACACTTACTACACTCGGGAGGTGTGATGCATACTGAGTTATAGTGGAAGATAGTGTGATGGTCCAGGAAGCGCAACTGAAATGGGTTTTGGCTCAGATGTGCGGCTGTTTTCAATGAGTTAAGCTGAGTTTCGATGAACAGTAAAGAGCAAAGTATAGAGGAATGTCTTGAGAGGTCACTGATTTACCAAAAGGGCATCTAGATGTGCTTGGAAGTCAAATGTTCAATTCATAAACTAAACCGGAGATTGACTGAAGCAACATTCATCTACTATGCAATTGCAGAGCAAGAACAATTCGAAGGCTACTTGGCTGACTTCAGACTCCATCTATAGTTTACAAAACAAACAATAAAAAGAAACAAACATCTATTCTCCTCAGAAGAGTCACCAATTTGTTTATGGGAAAAACTAGTATTCCTAAAGAATGCTAGCCTTCTAGGTTTGGCAGCTACCCTAGAAACAACAATTTAAAGCAATTCAACAATTTCTTCTATGTGTAATAGATAAGAGAAAGATAATGGAACCAACCTGGAACTTTCGCTTAATCCCTTGCTTGACCTCTCTCCCCTTTGACAGAGCCTGCAACTCCTCACTGTGCTTAAGACACTTGGAGAGTACCTGCACAAGTAAAGCAACAAAGAACCGTCAAAGCATTGTGATCTATTACAACATAAACATTACAAAATTAGATTTATAATGAACAAATGATAGGATTCACAATTGCACAATCATATGGAAGAAAAATTGAAGAACTTTATTAATAGAAGGGATAATTACAACCCAGTTTTCTGATCCAGCATCATCCTCCTAGCTTCAATCCTTCGTCACCTCATGAATTATCAGATCACTCCAACAATACAATGCTCTTTCCTCAAGTACAAACTATCAACACTTCCTTGCAATTCACAATATTCCAACCTCTGGATCTCTTGAATTGGAGATCCATTTATAGATGTGTGCAAGGGTGTGAGTCATCTATGGGGTTTGATTAGTGTCATTCCACTTGTTACGATTGGTTCCATTTGGAGATTTCTTAGATCTCTTATTCATCCTTGGGTGAATTCAGAGAGGCAAGTGGCACAGGGGAAGTTTCTAGAAGATTCCATGAGCAACCACCTAGAAAACTGTCTCAGTCATTTGTCCATCCTCGCCCATCACACCCTATAGAAGGCCTAATCAGTATGCATCATACCTTGGTAGCGTACTACTTAGTTTGCATTGCACTCTACCAGTGGAGTAGTTGGTATGGTTTAATTTAGGCCATTTCTAGATGGTTTCTCAGTTGGAAATTTTGGGGAATGATGTATTTAGATGACTATGTTTCTTTAGGGTATGAAACAACTCTTTTAGGGGTTGATGAGCCCTAGTTTATTGACATATAAGTTTGGGGTTGATGTGCCCAAATATGTCTTACCTTCTGAATTCATCTTCTTCCTAAACACCCATTTGCTTCCAATGGGTTTCCTTCCAACTGACAACTCCACTAGATCCCAAGCCTCATTTTTATGCAAAGATACCATTTCATTAACCATGGCCTCTTTCCAGATTTTTCCATCGTCTGAATCTACTGCTTCCCTGACAGTTTTTGGATCATCATTAGTAATAGATAAAGAAAAATTTGAACAAAAAGTAGATGGTCTATACCTTTCTGGTTTCCTTCTTTCTCGAACTGATCTTCTCACAGCTAGAGTTTGTGGCTCTTCATCTTCTGATTCCTCTTCTACTGTAGAGTTTGATTCTTCCTTATTTAGCTCAAACTCTATCTTCTCAAGCTCCTTTGGTAGGACTTCATGTTTAATAACATCTTTCACTACTCTCAGCTCCACATCTTGGTTGTGCACAACCTTCCTTGTTTATGGGTTCCAAATCTTATAACCTTTTCCATCCTTATACCCAATAAAGATGTACCTTTCATATTTACTATCCAACTTGGTTCTTTTACCCTTTGGAACATGTACATATGCATCACATTAAAATACCCTCAGATGTGAAAGGGAGTGTTTCTTACCAATCCATAACTCTTGCGCAGACTTATCCTCCAACATTGATGAAGGTGATCTATTAACCATGTAACATGTAGTCTCCACCACCTCTGCCTAGAATTTTTGTCCTAACCTGGCACGACTGAGCATGCTTCTTGCCTTTTTGATCAATGTCCTGTTCATTCTTTCCACAACTCCATTTTTCTAAGGTGTGTATGGAGTAATGTTATGTTGTGCTATACCACACTTATTACAAAACTCTTCAAATTCCTTCTTGTAGAACTCTCCACCATTTTTTGTCCTCAACACCTTTATCTTCTTCTCTATTTGATTTTCCACCAAAGGTTTAAATTCTTTAAACCTATCAAATACTAAATTTCTTCTTGAGAAAATATATATATGTATTCCTTGATAAGTCATCTATAAATGATACATAGTACATAGACTTATCCAATGATGGAACCGATACATGTCCAAACACATCAGTGTGCACAAGCTCTAATATCCCTTTCACCCTCTTAGCAACAAAGGGGAAACTCACCCGATTTTGCTTTCCATATACACAATGTTCATAGAAATAAAAATCTAGAGAGAAATTAGACATACCTTCTACCATACCATTTCCATGAAGTATTTGAAGGCCCTTCTCTCAAATATTTCCAAGCCTTTGATGCCATAGCATGGTATTTTCTCCAGAGAATACAAGGTTTTCTAGTCCACTATCATGAACCACAAAATTGGTGCGCCCATCAATAATAGTGCTACCCAAAAGCTTGTACATAGTTCCAATCCAAACTTCTCACATCAATACTAGCGCTTCCCGCACCATCTTGAAGGTATCTTTCTCGAACACTATTTTTACACCTGCACCATCCATATTCCTTATAGAAATCATATTTTTGACCAATGCAAGAATATGCATAACACTCGGAAGTGTTCTAACCCTTCCACCTTACAACTTCAGCGTCACTTTTCTGCATCTAGCGATTATAGCCTTCCTGTCATCCCCTAAGAAGACATTATCACCATCATATTTATCATACTCGCAGAACCAGTCGCTATGGGGAGTGAAGTGAAAGAATGCACCTAAGTCAATCAACCATTCCTCATGATCTACATGTGTATTTGAAGAAGAAGCCAAGTACACATCCCCACCTTCATTTGAGATAGTTTTCGCCTCTGTGGAAGGAGCATCATCAGATCCCTTTCCTTTCTTAGGAGATTTAGATCTACAATCCTTTTTGAAGTGTCCTACCTTTTTGCATTTCCAGCACACCATTATAGTTTTTTGTGGAGATTTAGATCTCCCACTCGAGGACTTATTTTTATATATTTTCTGAGACCATCCTCATATAGACAATGCATCTCCAGTCTTCCCCTCCATATTTTTCCATATCATCTCCTCGAATAGGAAGGATGAGAATATTTAATCAAACTTCAAGGTAGTAATTAGAGGAAATTTTAGACTAAAAGTGCCCATGAAATTTTCACGTAATTTCTATGTCATAAAATGTAAACCAATCAAAATCATTTAAATTTAAAAAGAGGTACATGTAAATATTTTGAAGGGAAAAGAAGAAAAACTACTTTTTTTACTTGTATTTTTAACTTATCTCCTTTTAGGTTTACACAAATTTCAAGTGTAAACACGCATTGCATGCGGAAATAAATTATGCATCATACGAGTACCCATTATCTATACTTTTAAGAAGACCCACATTGATAAAAATTGAAGATACATTTAAAAAGGGAGATGAACTTACTTTTTTAATATATCTTCAATTTTTATCAATGTGGATCTTATCAAAAGTATGCATAATGGTTACTCTTTGGCTGTGGAATTTTATTCCGCATTGAACAAGTGTCTACACTTGAAATATGGGTAAACCAATAAGGAGATAAGCCAAAAATAAAAGTAAGAAAAGTAGTTTTTTTTTTCTCTCCAAAATTCATAACTCTTATTTTATTATTTTAACTATTATTTTATTGTTTTTCCTTAGGAAGCTACTTTTAGGCTGAAATTTCCTCTAATTTATATTGCTACCTATTGCAACAACCAGACTATCACACGAATCCAGTAGAGAACACATCAAGTTCATGCACTTATCTTCATCTGAAATTTTAATATGAACAAATAACAATTAACTTAGCACAATATTAAAGGCGTTTAGGTTCTTTGTCACCAAGTCTCCATCTTTCATCCTTAGGTTATACAATGTTTTCCATAGGAAGAGTTTGTTCACTGGAGACTTAGATTGGTACAAAGTCCCTAACTTGTCCCACAGATCCTTTATTGTAGCTTCCCCTAATACATTCAACAATATTGAATTTGAGATAGACAACTGTATTGTGCTCTTTTCTTTCTGATCCAACTTCCCCCAGTCTTCATCTGAGATTTACGTTGGTTTAGTACCCAGATCTATCACGATCTACTGATATTTATCCACCAGTAGATCCTCCATCTTAGGTTTCCACATCCCAAAACTATGACTATTAAATTTCTCGATCTCCATCTTTCCACTGCTCGCCAACTTTTTTCATAGCAAGAATCGGTCTCCCAGATCTCCCACTAAACAGGTTCTACCATAGACCTAAGCAAAACAACTCAGTAGCAAAGGTGTCCCATTGAAGCTCAAACAACTCCAATACCAAATATAGGTTTTAACCTTGTACGTAAATTACCTACAAATAAATTCTTAAAAATAGAAAATAAACAATGGTGAGAGCATAAAACATAAGATAGATATACACAGATTTTCCCCTAGATCCCAAAATCGGGTTTACTAAATTGATTTTTCATTATATTCCTTTCAATGTTACAATACATATATATACATGTTGAAGTATCCATAAACTCCAATCCATTAACCTTGGATTATAAAATAACCATAATCCCCTTGATGAGAACTACAAGATACCATGGGCATAAAACCATCATGCCCAAAATCATGTGCAAAACCCATGCACAAAACCATAGGTAGGTCTTCCCACCTAATATAGGGTCCAAAAAAAAATCCTAGGGTGCTTCCTCAAACCCCGTAGAGGGGGGCTGCCACCCCCCTATGACACCCTCTCCACCTGATGCAACAAAGGGGGGACTAGACGCCCCCCCTCTAAACCTTCATCTTTGTGGGTGTGGCTAGTCATGGAAAGATTATAACACATACCCAATAGGTGATCACTCCATCACTCCTCTGTTTTCCATACCACTTTAAACTGATATTAAATGAAGGTAATCTAGAGGTTTATACCTCTAATATTTTTCTTGGTTCCCTTTCCATTAATGAATTCCATATACCCAGTTTGTTCCTATCACCTCTCCCAACCTTCTCCCTACGTGAGCAATCCCCGACTTGTAGTGGATTGATCCCCCTTATTATTAATATCATATTTGTAAGAGAGTTGTTTCACACTCCTAAAAATTCCATCATTAAGGAGGTTGTCGAGCAGTAAAAAGGGTCTTTTTCACCTCCATTTACCCTAAATTAATTATCAACCGAGGTATGATTTGTTATCTCAAAGAGTGTACTCAGTTTGAGGTGGTCACTTGTCAAGAGTAATGCTAGTAGTATAGTGCTCTTGTAAAAGTAAATAAATGTTGGAAACAAACTCTAAATGTAATGGCAAGAACTTGAAATGCTTTGTAACTAAATCATTCATTTAAGAAACTACAACACTTCATCAGTCAAGGGTGCAGTAATGATAACTCTTCCCTTTGTAAATTGATGCAATTGAAAAGCAATCAAGGAGAAGATCATCAATTTGGGAACTGGACAACAATAGTCAATGTTCACTACAGTTTCAGATTGGTATGTTCACACCAAATCAATTACTTGAAATGATAATTCAATTAACAGGAAAGGGAACAACAACTAATCTATTTTAAAAAGATTGAACAACAAAGCTTTAACCTATAGATATGAATTAAGCAGCAATTGTAATCTAAAGGAATTAAGCAACAATCTTTACCTCAGAAATGATTTGAACAACAAACCAAAAATGGAATAGCAAACTAAGGTAAGTTTACAAAAATTGAACAGAAACTTGAATCAAACGTAAATGCACAACAAGCTAAATTGAATGTTACACACAGCGTGTCTATACTAAGGGAATTAGTAATCTAAGTTTCAACATAACAAATATTAATCACGGTTATGAAGAAACAACAATTGCAATTACCATGGAACAACAATCCCAATGAACAAAAATCACACTTAGAGGTAAACCATAGCTAAATAGACAATAGTGCTAATCTATAAATACACAGCACTGTTAGTCTGTAAATGAACAGTAATGGTAGCCTGTAATGGAACAACAATGTTTTATAGTAATATCAATCGGTAAAGGAATGACAATGTGATATAAATTCAGAATGAATGGCATAACATTCCAGTTGCAGAAGATAACCTTACTATTCGAATATGAATGAAATATAACAGAGCTAATACATGAAATGATAAGGAACAACAGATTACTGAACGAAGAAAATAAGAGAAATCAAACCACACACGACTTGGAATTGGAAAATAATGGTACATGAAGCAAGTGATCCACTAGGGCTAGGCCCTTAGCCTCCAAGGACACACTGCTATGATTACTCTAGAATCAAAGATGAAACAACAAAAAAGTTTATGTATTAATCATGAAGACAAAGTTACAGTATTCACACTTTAAAGAGAGTCGATGATTGATTTGATTCTCACCCTATGAGTGACCTTAGTTGAAGATTTAATAAACAAAAGGTATTACAGACTCATGTGCTAGTGTGTTTTCTGTGTGATTAAAACAACGAATCGATCATATTGCCAATACACAGACATTTTGAATGGAAAGAAAGCAGAGAAATATAGTAAGCACTACTAGACACAAACAGTTTCTAATAAGGAGTTCATCCTAGTCTCCAGGGCTACGTCTCTAGTCCAGCTTCAGTGGTGGCCTTGTTTTATTGTGTCTTTAAGCAGAGAATTACAAATGCAAGGACTCAATATGAGTTCTCCTGAAGCAGATTTTGCTCAATAGGGTGGTTCGTGGGTTCCCCAAGCCACTAGGAGTACACAGACTCTTATTCTTCCTACCTGCTCTGCCACTCTCAGTCTACAGTGGAAAGAGCCAACTGTGATGCTCAATCCGAATAGATTCCTCTATGGGAAGGCTTGATTCTTCAAGCTCTTTGGTGCTCGATGCTGCCTGTGGTTAGCTCGGCCCTCTGTCTCCTCTGCTTGGCTTTACTGCTCTCTGTGCGCAGTCCTCCTCTCAGGGTTCACTGTTCACTGTCTCTCTTGGTTGCTTGGACTCTTCGATCTGAATCTCTCTTCTGATCTCCCATTCACTATCTCTTCTCATGGATTTAGCCATTTGACCTCCGTCTCTGTTCATTTCCTCTCCTTCCTGTGTCGATTCACCTATCGCCTGTGTGCTTGGAATTCCCTGTTTGGTGTCAGCATAATGCTTAGGAAGTAGCCACGTCTCTCCGTCGGAACTGCACCAGCCCACTTGTCGATTTGTTGCTTTCTCCACCATGGCGGTCAACGGATTCAAAACCCTCTTAAATCGCGGCTTAATCCCCTGTCAACTCCGCTCTGTCTATCGGGTGCAATCTCAGCCATCTGATCTGGGATCCTCCAGATCCAACGCCATTTGTACATTGAGCGCGGTTGACTTGCTCGATTGATAACACGCGATCGCGGTGGTTTTTCTATCTCCTCTACTGCCATGTGTCGATCGTTGATTGTGATCACTCCACTTTCTCCAAAACCACTTACCGTTCAAGGGTGTCCCAATCAAACCACTGGTTTCTAGGTCGTGGGTGCCACCATCGTACGTTGGCGCTTTTTACCTTTTTCCACCTATGATCCTCTGGCTCCCAACGTGACCAAGCACTTAAGCTCTACCATTTTGGCCCTATTTTCCCAGTGATCCGGGGCTCCTAGGGGCTATTTTGACCTCCTGGGTAGTCTCGATGGGCCTCGGTCAACGCGCTTTGACCAAGGTCCTCATTGTTCCACGCTAGCTGCCATGGCCACTGGTTCAGGGTGTTTTCGACTGTGGTTTGGATTCTTCAAGGACTTGTTCGACCTGTTTTAGTCACGGTTCTTTGAAAGTCGTTTATGGATCCAATTCGAATCACGGCCTCCCAACTGAAAAGCTTTTGGACCACCAAAAGTTGGTTTTCTTCAAGCATCAACTAAGTGAGGAAATTGTTGTCTCAATTTTCTAATCTCAATCCACTTTGCACTGCTCGGCTTCAAACCTTTAAGCCCAATCTTGAGGTATTCCACCTATCCACTATGCGTCGTCCTCACCTTCTTGTCCAACACTGTGCCTTCCTATAACTCATTAAGGTATTCAGGTAGTAGGTCATCAATAGAAGGTAATTGACTCTGCTCTTCAGGGTCCTCAACCATTGAAGGTTCAAACAACCTCAAACAGTCTGCATTTACAACTGAGTAGATGTGCATGTAAGCTGGTAGATCAAGGCAAAAAGCATTCTCACCAATCTTCTCAAGTATCCTAAAGGGTCCATACCTGATAGGTTTTAGATTTTTACCTTCACCTTGCATTCTATCCTTGCTGATATACAACCAAACTTGGCCTCCAACTTGGAAACTATGCTCCATCTGATGCTTATCATGCCTAGCCTTGTACTTGGCCTGGCTCTTTTCTAGTTGTTCGTGTACTGCCTGATGGATCTCCTAGATCTGTTCATTGAACCTAGTTGCCTTGTCCACATCACTATGTCCATCAACCATGGTATCTTTACCAAAGACAAAATCCAAAGGAGACCTTCGTATGAAACCAAAACAGGACTCAAAAGGAGATCTCTATGTAGAATAGTGTTTGGCTCTATTGTAAGCATGCTACACATAGCACAAGTGCTCATCCCAAAGCTTAGGATGTTTACTGCAATATCCTCTCAGTAGCTGGATCACCGTCCTGTTAACTACTTCTATCTGGCCATCTGTCTATGGATGAAAAGCTATGATTTTCTTTAATTTGGTGTCCATTAGTTCCCACATACTTGACCAAAACTTCCCACAAATCGAGTGTCTCAATCAGATATAATAGAAGTGGATAATCCAAAATGAACCCATACATGTTCAATGAACAATTTTTCAGTTTATTTAGCTGTAATCTATTTACTACAGGGTACTAAAATACACATTTCGCTAAACCTATCCACAACAACATATAGATAGTAATTACCTTTCCTAGATTTAGGCAGTCCCCCAACAAAATCCATGGAAATTCTTTCCTAAGGGTGAGAAGGAATTGGCAAGGGAGTGTACAAGCCTAGTTTCCTATTGCTGGGCTTGCTTTTAGCACACATAGCACACCCCTTTACATATCTAGAAACTGTCTCACTCATTCTCAGCCAATAGCAGAACCTTTACAGCTGTGCAACTGTTTTACTTACCCCAAAGTGACCTGATATCAGAGAAGTGTGGGCTTCCCTAATTATCTTTACTCTTTTAGTTTGTGGAATGCAGAGTTTCCCACAATGATATAAGAGTCGGTCCTTCACATGATAGTCCAATTCTTCCACTCTTTTTCCTTGACTCAAAGTTGCATACACATCTTTAAAGTCCATGTCTTGAGCATACTATTCTATGTAGCTTTCATGCTACACAGAATTATGCTTAAGTATGGTAGATGCATTTATAATGGGACTAAATAACATATCTACAACCTTGTTATGTATGCCCTTTTTATATCTGATGACTAAATGGAACTGTTGTAGAAACCCCATCCATCTGTAATGTCTTGATTGTTGTAGCTTAGTTTGGGAGTGTAGATATTGAAGTGGTTGATGATTAGTGTGTATTACTGTCTCTTTGCCCATTAAGTAATGTTTCCACTTTTTCACACTCTGAACTAACGCATACAATTCTTTATCATAGGTAGGATAGTTAACCACTGCAGGATTAAAAGTCTCATAATGATAACATATGGGCTTATTGTGCTGTGTCAACATTGCTCCCATGGCATAGTCACTGGCATTAGTTTGGATCTCGAATGGTCATTGTAGATCTGGCAGTGCTAGTACAGGTGTTGTACTAATTTTTTATTTCAAGGTGTCGAAAGCTTTTTGTTGTTTGCCTCCCCACTGAAACACCTTATTCAATCCTGTCAAAGCATGTAAGGGAGCTGCAATTGAGGAAAAATTTGAAATGAACTTCCTCCAATATTGTGTTGCTCCTAAGAAGCTTCTTACTTCTGTAACAAACTTGGGCTTAGGCAAGTTTATGATGACTGCCACTTTAGAGGGATCTATTTTCAATTCACTTCCCCCTACTATATGACTCAAATAATTTAGAGAGGTTTTGCCAAATTCACATTTAGAGAGTTTAACATAAAGTTTTTCTCTTTTTAAAACATCTAATGTCTGCTTAACATGCTTTAAATGTTCTTCCCACGTTTTACTAAAAATCAGAATGTCATCCAAATACACAATAACAAAATCATCAACAAAAGGTCGGAGTACACCATTCATTAATCTCATGAAAATAGCAGGGGCATTGGTCAAGCCAAAAGGCATAACCAGCCATTCATACAATCCCTGCTTTGTTTTGAAAGTAGCATTCCATGCATCTTGCTCTGCAACTCTGACCTGATGATATCCACTGTGCAAATCCATCTTGGTGAAATAAACGACTTCCTTCAATTGATCTAAAAGATCATCTATGCGAGGAAGGGGATAACGATTTTTTATTGTTATCTTATTCAGTGCTCGGTAATCAATGCACATTCTCCACGAGCCATCTTTCTTTCTCACCAAAACGATTGGTGACCCACATGGTGATGTGCTAGACCTGATGAACCCTTTCTCGAGCAACTCCTGCACTTGCTTCTTGATTTCAGTATTCTCTAAAGCGAGCAACCTGTACATCCCAATGTTAGGCAAAGGAACATCTTGCTACAAAATAATATCATGTACTATTCCCTTTTTGGGTGGCAGACCTTTAGGTTCTTGAAATAAGACATCATACCCTAAAAAAATCTTTTCTATATCCGTTTGTTGATCAACATTACAGCCTTTAAATATTTTGGTCTTATCAGATGTCTTTTCCTTTACAACCACCAGTAAGAACTTTTTGCATGAATCTATCATTCTTTTCATCTGTCCTAAGTTTATGAGAGTGTAATTATTCTTGAGCTTGTGAGCTCTTACAAAGTATTCGATTCCATCTTTGACAAATAGATACTTGTTCTCATCTCTATAGAAAATAGCTTTTCTATCATACAAGTAAGGACTTCCTAAAACAATTCCACATATATCCAAAGGAATTACATCTAACTCAACCTCATCTACAAATGCTGACCCAAAAGAAAACTTGAGTTTACACTATCTAGTCACTTGTAGTTGTGCTTTATCATTCAACCATCCTAATGGGTATGGTTTCTTATGAGGTGTAGTTTTTAATCCCAATTTCTTTACAATTGCTTCAGAAATTAGATTTACTTGTGAGCCACTATCAAACAAAGTATCAATCTTTTGATTTTTGGAAATGACTCGAATATGGAAAAGCTCTTGTCTTTTTCTCTCATGTTCTTCATCAATGACAGATTGAGCAGAATTACTAGTAGATGCTTTAGAATTCTTACCTTTTATACCTGTGGCTACAATGATTGTTTCATCTCCCGAGTCTGACCCCAAATCTTTCTAAATAGCTGCAGCAGTGTTCTTCTTCTTGCCCTCAGACTTCTTAGGCCTCAACTCTAGATGCAGAATCCAACAGTGCTCATCATCATGCCCCTCCTTTTTACAGTGGGTGCATGAAGCTTTGCCTCTTTGTGCAGTGTTAGCCTTCCTCGCTTTCCACTTTTGCTTTCTTTTCTCCTTGCTCTTGCTTACAGTGGGTTGGGATGGTCCCCCAACCTCTGGATTTCCATTCTTTCCTCTAGCTTCTAGATGAGTAGCTTGTACAAATACCTCATTTATACTAGTGGGATTAAACATGAGGATGGTATGCATCATGTAGCTGTGTAGACCACCAATGTACTTCAAAAGAGTTTCTGGTGAGTCTAATGAGATGCTCAACATCAATGTTCTCTTTCTGAATTCTTGAGTATACCCTTGCACACTTGGCCCTTTCAACTGTCGAAGAGTTTGCCAACTCATCATGGCTTGTTGCATGTAGGCCAATGGATAGAACTGCTTTCTGATGGCAGACACAAAGTCACTCCATACAGAGATGGTCTTACCATGCTTCTTCACATCAACTTGGGTTCTTCCTTCCCACCAAACCAAGGCAGTGCCTCCCAGGCGTAGGCTTACTAGCTAAATCTTACTCCTATCTGAGTCTATGTTTTGTACCCTACATTACACATCAATTTGTCTAATCCAATTGTCCAACTTTTCATCATTTAGCTCTCCATCGTATATAGGAAAATCAAATTTGACATCCAAATTTAATCAACAATGCCTTCTTATTATACACAGGGTTGCTAGGAGGTGTAGGAAAGCTTTCTTCTTTTCCTTTTCCTTTAGAGTGGTCAAGAGAATGAGAATCATCTTCTTCTTTATCTTGTTTAAAGCCAGATGAATATTCATCCTTATGCTTTCTAAAGTGCCTATACATTTCTTCTACCATAGACTTCATAGCTAGGAAACTTTCTACAAACTGGGGGTCTGGCCCTGTAGAACCTTCTTATAACATTGTCTTCCGAGAATAGACTCTCCCAATTTCAGGATTAGTTTCCACCAACTCTCCATCTCCTAATTTGAGCTTTGATCTAGTGAGCATTCACAACTAAACCAACACAAGCTTGTCTAACCTTACAGCCTAGAGGCTCTGATACCACTTGATTTGATTCTCACCCTATGAGTGACCTTAGTTGAAGATTTAATAAATTAAAGGTATTATAGACTCATGTGCTGGTGTGTGTTCTGTGTGATTGAAACAACGGATCGATCAGATTCCCAATACACAAAAATTTTGAATGGAAAGACAGCAGAGAAATACAGTAAGAAATACTAGACACAAACAACTTTTAATAAGGAGTTCACCCTAGTCTTCAGGGCTACGTCTCTGGTCCAACTTCTGTGGTGGCCTTGTTTTATTGTTTCTTTAAGTAGAGAATTACAAATACAGGGACTCAATATGAGTTCTCCTGAAGCCGATTTTACTCAGTAGGGTGGTTCTTGGGTTCCCCAAGCCACGGGGAGTACACAAACTCTTATTCTTCCTACCTGCTCTATGACTCTCGGTCTACAGTGGAAAGAGCCAACTGTGATGCTCAATCCGGACAGATTCATCTATGGGAAGGCTTAATTCTTCAAGCTCTTTGGTGCTCGATGTTGCCTGTGGTCAGCTCGACCCTTTATCTCCTCTACTTGGCTTTACTGCTCTCTGTGCTCATTCCTCCTCTTAGGGTTCAGTGTTCACTATCTCTCTTGGTCGCTTGGACTCTTCAATCTGAATCTCTCTTCTGATCTCCCATTCACTGTCTCTGCTCATGGCTTTAGCCATTCGACCTCCATGTCCGTTTGTTTCCTCTCCTTCCTGCGTCGATTCGCTTGTCACCTGTGTGCTTGGAATTCCCTGTTCGGCATCATCATAATGCTCAGGAAGTAGCCACGTGTCTCCATCAGAACTGCACCAGCCCGCTTGTCAATTCGTTTCATTCTCCACCATGGCAGTCAACGGATTCCAAATCCTCTTAAATCATAGCTTAATCCCCTGTCAACTTCGCTCTGTCTATCGGGCGTAATCTTAGCCATTTGATCTGGGCTCCTCCAGATCCAACGTCATTCGCACATCGAGCGCAGTTAACTTGCTTGACCGATAATGTGCGATCGCGGCGATTTTTCTCTCTCCTCCACTGCCACACATCGATCGCTGATTGTGATCGCTCCTCTTTCTCCAAAATCACTTACCATTCAAGGGTGTCTCGGTCAAACTGTCGGTTTCCAGGCTGTGGGTCCCACCGTCGTACGTTGGCGCTTTTTACCTTTTTCTGCCCGCGGTCCCCTGGCTCCCAACGTGACCAAGCGCTTAAGCTCTACCATTTCGGCCCTGTTTTCCCAGCGATGTGCGTTAGCGTAAGCACTAACGCGCATTGAAAACCATCTCCTTTTCCCGATCCGGGGCTCCCAGGGGCTATTTTGACCTCCTGCGCAGTCTCCATGGGCCTCGATCAGCGCGCTTTGACCGAGGTCCTCATCGTTCCACGCCGACTGCCATGGCCACTGGTTCAAGGTGTTTTCGACTATGGTTTGGATTCTTCAAGGATTTGTTCGACCTGTTTTAGTTACGGTTCTATGACAGTCGTTTATGGATCCGATTTGGGTCAATGATCAAAGTTTAAGTTACAACAATGAATTCTATGAAACAACAATAATCTTCCCCTTGGGCTAGCAATGTTGTCACTTTTTATAGCATCCAGGTGAAAATACCAAAGATAGAGATATTCCTTAAGGTAGCGATCCCTCAGGATCAAAGGATCCTAAGGGATTCACCGTATCATTATTTCTCAGTTATCCCTTCATTCTCTTGCAGTGATTTGGTATCTCTTCTTCCTTTTCCTGGATTATGTGCTCTAATCTGGATTACCTTGTTTGGATGCAGTTCCCTGTCAAAGGGACAGTAGTTGGTTTCATCTTGTCTTTTCCTTTGGAATGGAAATCTTCCATTTTTTCCATTTTCTGCATAGGAAAAGATAATAATTAGTCATTTTATGTTATTCACAAATCTCCTAAACTTTATCATAATCCTTCATCTTATGCCCATTTCATAATGTAAAGAAGTTATGAATTAAAATAAAATATAACGAAATAAGTGGCAATTACATACCTTCTCTAATGCTCAACACATCCCCTGCTTACCCTTTTTCATGCCCTCATGAAAACATTGTAATTGACATGCAAGGAAGTTAGGGAATAGGATCAAGAAGGGTTCTCAGTAGGTGGTCTACAACCATGATTCCTAGCTAATAATTCAAAAATATGCCCCGTCTGACCTTCAGGCAATTCATATAAGGCTCTATATCCTGGTGCAGGATACCAAATGACTAGACATCGGAATCTACAACCTAACCAAGATGGACCTTCTCTCAAAATGAGGTCACCATAGATACCCAAGCGGTCAGCAGCTAGCTTAAAATTATCATAATTGAATGGTTCTCTATTTTGGATATTCCGATTCGAAGTTTGGTATCGGAATTTGGCTGCTGCTATGGTAAGGTCTTTGATGGTAAAGAAGTATTCTACCCCTTTCCGGATGACTGTTGTGTGAATAGGTCCCAATGTCTGGATCACACCCTGAGTTCTCATTAGGCTTCTATATTATTCCATAATTGCAATGGGTCTCTAGGTTCACCCCTCACCCATAGATCTAATCCATTCTCCTGTCTTTGTAGAAATAAATGCCTGCAGTTGGACATCACCCACAAAAGGGCCAGGGTTCTATTCTATTTCTCCATCTAATACAATATTGTGCAAATAAAATTCACATAACAATCACTAAACTTTCATCTGTAATGCTTACAACAATTTATGAAGTCATCAATGGTTTTTATCTCTATAGGTACTCTTGCCTTGACAACTTTAATTTTCAATTGTAAATATCTTTCCATTAAAAACAAAGCATAGTTTCTGGTAGGTGCCCTACACGCTAGAACATCAGTATATAGAGAACATAAGGTATCCATTTGATTTATGATTGTGTCTAGTCTATGGGTTACCTTTTTGACTCTTTCCTCTGCCTTTCACCATCCTTCAAAGGCTTGGCTTTCTAATGCATTAATGTTTTTTAGCTGCTGTTGTAACTTTTGGTATTTTTCTTGAGGAACAATCTCCTCAGTGAGTTTCTCTATTTTTTGTTGGGCTTGTGCCAAGTATTTTCGCAAAGTTACTATCCTCGGGTCATTATCCAACATGATAATTTTGGGCTGGAGATCTACTTGGATCTCCTTATACGACATATCGTCTTTATGGTATGAGTTACCTTCTCGCTAGAGGACAATGCCTCTATTTGGATTTCCTTATCACAGGCAGGTGCATTATCTATTTGTACTTCTACATTTGCAACAGCCAGATGTTGTTCCTTTCGATTCTAAATAATAGGTTGGACTTGATTCTTCTTGGTATTTTTCTTATGGGGTTGTGCCTGGGTGGTTGCATGCTTTGCCACAGAGGTTCCTTTTGATTTCTTCCCCATTTTCAAGATTCCTATCTTTTGTCGAAGTTGCTTAATCATGTTAAGCAATCTCTGTTGTTCCTTTCACAATCTTTTAATTTCATCTGTTTTCTTGGAAGGAACAGCCATTTGTTTTCTCAGGCCTGGGCTTTGTACCTCAAGCATTGTACCTTTGCCTTGGCCAATTTCCTTGTTTCCTTCTTGGGATACTTCTTCAGTGTTTTGTTGTTCAATTATTTCAGGGGTAGAAACCCTAGTTTGTTATGCTGTCTCTTGGGCAACTTCTTCTCCTACCTCTTCTTCATCGTGCAATTCTTAAGGTGTATTCTAGCTAGGAATAGATTGTTCCTCTTCCTCATCCTCATCACTCTTCTCCCTAGATGCACTCCTATCATGAGCAGAGTGATCCTCTTCTTCTTCCTCCTCATCACACAGTTCCTCAGATGTACTTTTATCATGAGCAGAGTGCTCCTGCGACCCTTCTTCAGTATGGGGGTTGAGTGGGTTGTGAGATTGGACATATTCACCCATATTGGCTAGAATTTGGGCCAATTCATCTTCTTGCAGAGGGTTTTGCAGTGGAATTTCACTACGTTGCTCTATTTTCTCCCCTTCTTCCTGACCGGATTGCTTAGTCTCCTCCTTTGGTTCTCCTTCATCATTTTCCTCCAATTCTTTTTCATTCTCCCCACCTTCCAATTGTGGGGGTTGTTCATCTTTTGAGTCATGTATTTCCACAGGTTGACTAATGTTTCCCTGGGAATTTCCCAGCATTCCTCTGCTCCTTGCCAATCTAATAGATTTTCTTCGTTTCAATGGTCTACTCGATGTGCTGGCAATATGTTTTCATTTTGGGGCTGACAAAGCCAGTCCCCCGTCTATCGAGAAAATCAATTCTTCCCAGCTACTTTACTATTGGGCAAGACTGTAGCTGACTATTAGTTGTATTAACCCATCGTAGCTTACTACTGACTCTACATGACGAGATTTCTTCATGCTTCGGGAAACATCGTGTAATAAAAAATTTAAAAACACAGGCAAATTCACAGCACATTTTTTCTTTAACATGGCTAAAAGTTTGAGATGGCATGGTCTTACCACATCTTTTTTACCATCAAAAGTGATGTAGCTCTGGATAATTCTTGCCAATTCTGCCCATGGCTCTCCCAGGGTTGCCAACAGGACTCCTTTCCCTTTGATAGTAAGGTTTTTCCCTTCATCTTGGAAGATGGTTATGGTGTCTCGCAGTCTCACCTTTTTCAGAGTCCACACAGGTCTAGCAGCTAGTAGTCCCGAAACTTCTGCAATTATGTCATCAGTGACTGCTATCTATCTCCCTCTTACGATGGAATGATTTTCTTGCAAGTTCTACAGAACGTTGATTTCCACCGTCTCATTGGATTGCTGT
>APFE031435334.1:38334-72926 GCA_000404065.3 Pinus taeda
CCCCAATCCAAGAAAATCATGTACTACGTTGCACGATCTGTTTTCATCCATTGGGGGTCAAATGTTCTGGTAATTTACCTACTGCTAAATAATTCACAACATTAGCATACCAGGGTGTTTTGATAGTAATAGGGAACAAATGTTCATCTGGAAATTGATCTTTGACTACTGCTACATTCACTGGCTTTGGCATTCATGAGAGAAAGTTAGCTACAAGATTTTCTTTCCCAAGTTGATCTTTTATTGTGATGTCAAATTCTTGCAATAAAATCAACCATCTTGTTACTCTACCATTTGTAATTGGTTTATTTGCTAAATATTTTATGGTAGAGTGATCTGTATATAGAACAACATGATATCCAATGATATAATGCCTAAATTTATTTATAGCATGTATTACAACTAAAAATTCTTTTTCAATAATAGTATAGTTTAACTCAGCAAGAGACAAATTCTTGCTAATATAATATATTGCATGTGGTTTTTTGTCTTCTTCCTACCCAAGGACTGTTCCAATAGATGTGTCTCAAGCATCTGATGAAATTTGAAATGGCAGGTCCCAATTTGGAAATTTGAGCACTGGGGCAGTTGAAACAAGATTTTTCAGGTCCTCAAAAGCATGGTCACATTTATTTGTCCAAACAAAATCAACATTCCCTGTTAGGGCATATAAAGGTGTAGCTATTTGAGAAAAATGTTCTATAAATCTCCTATAATAACCAGAAAATCCAAGAAAACTGCATACCTTTGTCTGTGTGGTAGGAGTAGGTATTAACAAAATTATTTGAATTTTGGCCGGATCTACCTGTATTCCAACTGCTGAGATATAATGACCTAGGATGAGTCCTTCAGTCATCATCATATAACATTTTTCATGGCTCAAATAGAGCCTGGTGGCGATACATCGTTGCAACACCTTTTCTAATGAGTCTAGTGCTGGGTTGAAATCATCTCCATATGGTGTGAAATCATCCATGTATACTTTGAGCCATTCATTTATTAAATATGAAAATATGCCAAGGATAGCACTTTGAAATGTGGTAGGGACATTGCATAGACCAAAGGGTAAAACTCTGTAGGCAAACGTTCCTGAAGGATAGGTAAAGGTAGTTTTGTCCCGGTCTTCAGGGGCAATCTGAATCTGATTGTATCCACTGAAGCCATCCAAGAAATAAAAGAATTTCTTTCCTGCTAATGTATCTAATACCTGGTCAATGAATGGAAGGGGAAAGTGGTCTTTTTGGGTTGCTTTATTTAATTCTCTGTAATCTACAAAAATCCTCCACTTTCCATTCTTCTTTGGCACCACTACAAGTGGAGAGACCCATTTGCTATCAGAGATTGGATAAATAAAGTTTACATCTAAATTTTTTTGTAGTTCATCTTTCAAAATGTCTTTTAGATGAGGGTTATGTCTTCTTTGGGGTTGGCAAACAGGTCTCGCATCCTTTTCTATATAAATGTGGTGTGTACAAGGCTGGGGATCGATTCCCTTCATCTGTAGATAATCCCATGCAAAAGCTTCCTTGTATTTTCTTAGTAGTTAGATCAGCTTCTCTTCTTATTCAGGAGTCAGGTTATTATTGATGTTTAAAGTTTTTCCTGGCTCAATCTCTATAGTTTTTTTATTTGAAACAGAGGTAGTAGGTATTGTTTGATAATGAGTGTCTTTGAGAGGATCTTCTTCTAGTTCATTGTCAAATGTTGCCTCTATCATGTGACATTGTACATGGGATTTGGATTCAGCTTGGTTAATGAAGTTGTTAATAACATCATCCTCTGTTTGATCTTCGAAATCGAGGGCATATTATATGGTTAATGGGGATCTAATATTTTTGGTAAGGTATGATACAGGATGTTTGTTAGTTTTTATTATTGTTACACTTGGCTGGGTTGGAGGGTATAGGGCTAGATTCTTGATGTTACTCCCTCTAGTTATGGTCATACTGCCTTGTCGGCAGCCAATGTAAGAATCAACTGTTGCAAGCCAAGGTCTGCCTAAAATTAACAAATGTCCATCAAGTCGGTTTTTGGGGTTTATTGTAAAAAAGTTGGCAGGATATTCCTAGGAATCAATGGATACCATTACATCATGTAGTGTGCCTTCCTGTCTCACCATTGATCGGTCAACTAGTTCTAATAAAGTGGAAGTTGGTTGTACTGATGTAATGACTAGTTTTTGACAAGTGGTGGTTGTTAAGATATTAATTGCAACCCATAAATCAACTAAAGCATTAGAAAAGGTTTGTCCATTGATTTATACTATCACTATTGGATTTCCTGGGTCTTCATATTTGACAGATGCTTCTCTTCCTGATAACAGGTCAGATAAGATGTCAACTACTTGGACTGTTGGGTTATTTGTTATTCTCCTCCTTGGTTTTTTATACATAGCTCTTTGATGGTCTTTGCATATATTGGGATATCTTGGATAGCTTGGAGGAGTGGGACTTTTATGTACAAATTCTTTATTTCTCCCAGAATATCAAAATCAGGGTGTTCTATAGGGCACGGTATGATTAATTATTCTGGGAATGGGGGAGAAGATGTGGTTGCCTAGTCATGAGTCTATTTTCTGACCACATCTTCTTCTTGTAATGGTTTTTCTGTGGGTAACTGATTTTCAACTTGAACATTTTTATCTCCCTTTGTTTCTATGATGCGCCTAGACCTTAATTGAAGGTCATTGCACTCCCTTAGATCAGTCTCTAGTTGTGGTGTTTCAATTATTTGAACAGATTGAACCAGTTTGTTATTTGGGTTCGGGTTGGGTTGGGCTGGAGTTGGGGTCTTAAATTGGACTAGGGATTTTGTTGTAGTGCTGACACAGTAGGTTGAGGGAGTGGAATGGTTACTACTAGCTAATTCATCGGTCTTTGCCAGTTTGTCTACCAAGCTTGACTTTGCAAAGTGGGAGGGGACCATTGTGTTGGATACGCATTGTTTTGCCAATATGGTGGAGCGGAGGGAAAATTTGGCTAATTATATTGGCTTACCTAATTTGGCCATGGTGATGATGAAGGAAATGGTTGTTGTGACCAATTTGAGAAGGGAGGTTGATTTTGCCACTGTATTATATTGTTGAGCATGATATTGTGTAGGCTGGAAAGAAGAAACTAGATAGAGGAACATACCTGATTGTCGTGGCTGCCATTGACGGCACTGATTAAGTAGGTACACTAGTTTTGGTTCTTCGTTCACTTCTTTGTATACTACTTTCAAACCAGGAAGTGAGGGGCAGTGCTCTGTAGAGTGGTATTTTGTACAGATAGCACAGACTTGAACTGCATCTAATGGGCATTCTTTGTAGTTGTGTTTCTTTCTGCATATGGGGTAGAATATTGCCAGATTTTTCTCTGCTTCTACTTGTTTCTGTTTTACTTACATAATATCGAGCTGTGTTTTTAGAGTCCCCAATATATTAGTTTTGAAATTCTCTAGTAAATTTCTGATTTCTGCGTGAGTTACTCCTTCTCTAGAGAACTTGTTGTCCCTTGTAAACCTATCATGTTCCGCTGGTTTTAGCCTTGTGCTGCCTTGTGAGCTCTTGATACATAAATCAATGATGTTAGAAAAATCTTTTGATAGATGTCTCCTTTTCCCATAATATTTAGTGTTTCAATCCATTGTTCCTTCATACCTTTAATTAATGTTGTTTTTAATACATTTTTAGGTAAGGGTAATGATGCATACATAGATCTTTGAAGATTATACTGAAAACGTTCAACATATTCTTCTAGTGTCTCATTAGGTCTAGTTACGATATGAAAGATTTTATGCTTTAATTCTCTGGACCTACAATAATCCTAATATTTCTTTAGGAAAGCACCTTTCATTTGATCCCAGTCATTTATAACACCACCACCCAACCCCATAAACCATTGTAAATAAGCTCCTTTTAATGTAGAGGGAAATAGTTTCAACTTTTGGCGTCAGTGGTATAGTCATACCCCCTACACAACACATTGAATTCAAACAAAAATGCATCTAGGTCTTCGAATGTTAGGCCATCAAATGTATGGATATGCTGGAGAGGAATTTCCTTCATAGGTGCATTCACTACAGTATCTACAATGGGATATTGCAGTGTGGAGGTTTGGGGGGTTGGTTGGTTCTAGGCCATTTGGTCAAATATGTGCCAATAACCTTCTGGGATTTCTAGGAGGGTATTCCTAGGTTGGTTAGATGGAGCAGGGATGGCCTTAGCAACACTCCCTTTGTCTAGGATGATGTGAGTTCCTAATGTTTGGGGGGATTTTAGCTCTTGATGTTCTTCGACTTCGTTCTAGATGATTTTTATAGCACTTCCCTTATCTGGGCTGCTGAATTGTTCAATAATTCCAAGAGGAGATCTTGATTCTTCAGTTTCCCCTGTTTCTCCTCTCCCTTTGCAAAGATTACTAAGGTTCCCTTCTTGCACTGAATTTGGGCTAGAATTCTCAATTTCTTGAAAATATCGCTCCTCGGTTTGGTTGTGCACTTCAGCAAAGGCTACATATGGTGATCTTGTGGCCTGAAGGGAACTAGTAGGTTTTCTAGAAGCAACTTTTCTAGGTCCTACTAAAGGCTGAGATTCTACTTTTTTAAGGATTTTGTCTATAAAAGTCAATCAGCCAAGGGTCACCAACCCCTTAGCTTTATCAGGCTTGGGTAGCGGTTTAGGATTCTTTTCAGGTTTTTTCTGCTTAGTCATGCGCACAAATCAAATGCTGATTTCTAGCCAAAACAATAGCAAATCTATAGGAAAGCAAGCAAGGGAGTAGGGTTGTTACATGCTCTGTACACAGGTTCTTACCTTTTATTTTTAAAACTAATTCTCTCCTAGCAAGTACTTACACTACTCTCAAAGGAAACAAATGGCTACACTCTTCCCTGGCAACGGTGCCCAAATGTCAAGTAGTAAAAAGGGTCTTTTTCACCTCTATTTACCCTACATTAATTATCAATCTAGGTACGATTTGTTATCTCAAAGAGTGTACTCATTTTGAGGCAGTCACTTGTCAAGACTAATGCTATTAGTATAGTGCTTTTGCAAAAGTAAATAAATGTTGGAAACAAACTCTAAATGTAATGGCAAGAACTTGAAATGCTTTATAACTAAATCATTCATTTAAGAAACTACATCACTTCATTAGTCAAGGGTGCAGTAATAATAACTCTTCCCTTTGTAAACTAATGCAATTGAAAAGCAGTTAAGGGGAAGATCATCAATTTGGGAATTGGACAACAATAGTCAATGTTCACTATAGTTTCAGATCAGTATGTTCACACCAAAGAAATTACTTGAAATGATAATTCAATTAACAAGAAAGGGAACAACAACTAATCTATTTTAAAAATATTGCACAACAAAACTTTAACCTATAGATATGAATTTAGCAACAATTGTAATCTAAAGGAATTAAGCAGCAATCTTTACCTCAGAATTGATTTGAACAGCAAACTGAAAATGGAACAACAAACTAAGGTAAGTTTACAAAATATTGAATAGCAACCTGAATCAAATGTAAATGCACAACAAACTAAATCGAATGTTACACACATCGCGTCTATACTAAGGGAAGCAGTAATCTGAGTTTTGGCATAACAAATATTAATCACGGTTATGAAGAAATAGCAATTACGGTTACCATGGAACAACAATCCCAATGAACAACAATCACACTTAGAGGTAAACCGTAGCTAAATAGACAATAGTACCGATCTATAAATACACTACTCTATAAATGAATAGTAATGATAACTTGTAACAGAACAACAACGTTATACAGTAATATCAATTGGTAAAGGAACGCCAATGTGATATAAATTCAGAATGAACATCATAACATTCCAGTTGAAGAAGATAACCTTACTATTCGAATATGAATGAAATATAATGGAGCCAATACATGAAATGATAAGGAACAACAGATTACTGAACGAATCAAATAAGATAAATCAAACCACATACGGCTTGGAATGGGAAAATAATGGTACAAGAAGCAAGTGATCCACTAGGACCGGGCCATTAGCCTCCAGGGATGCACTGCTGTGATTACTCCAGAATCAGAGACGGAACAACAACAAAGTTTATGTATTAATCATGAAGACAGAGTTACAGTAATTGCTCTTTAAAGAGAGTCGATGATCAAAATATAAGTTACAACACTGAATTCTATAAAACAATAATAATCCACCCCTTGGGCTTGCAATGCTATCCCTTTTTATAGTGGCCAGGAAAAAATACCAAAGATACAGATCTTATTTAAGGTAGCGATTCCTCAGGATCAAAGGATCCTGAAGGATTCATCATATCATTATTTCTTAGTTATCCCTTCATTCTCTTGCACCAATTTGGTATCTCTTCTTCCTTTTCCTATCTTATGCACTCTGATCTAGATTGCCTCATTTGGATTGCGGTTCCCTATCAAAGGAGTAGCAGTTCGTTTCGCCTTGTCTTTTCCTTTGGAATGGTGATCTTCCATTTTTTCCATTTTCTGCATAGGAAAAGGTAATAATTAGTCATTTTACGTTATTCACAAATCTCCTAAACTTTATCGTAATCCTTCATCTTATGCCCATTTCATAATGTAAAGAAGTTATGAATTAAAGGAAAATATATGAAATAAGTGGCAATTACATACCTTCTCTAATGCTCAATAGAGGTGAGGGGGAACTTAAGGCCCTTCACTTTCTTGATCACATTGTTAATCTTAATAAGCTCAAGGCCTGATTCTATGACAATGGCTTGGTTGGCTTGCTAATCCGCCAACTTATTACATGACTTCCTTGTGTGTGAGAACTTGGAACTTGGAAGGAAACCTCAATTCATTGTAAACCCATCAAATTATAGCATATGTTTCCATCAATGAACCAGTTATTGACTTTGACCATCATGTTCAAGATGTTAATTAGAAAATTGGAGTTTGTCTTGTATTTCAATCCTTTGGAATCCTTAATATTTTATTAGGGTTATCCTCTCAACTGAGGAGGCTTCTACCTATACTAAGGCTCCTTATTTATTTGTTTGAGAGAGAGAGAGAGAGAGAGAGAGAGAGAGAGAGAGAGAGAGAGAGAGAGAGAGAGTGTGTGTGTGTGTGTGTATGTGTGTGAGAGAGAGAGAGAGAGAGAGTGTATGAGAGAGAGAGAGAGAGAGAGAGAGATAGAGCGAGAGAGAGAGAGAGAGAGAGAGAGAGAGAGAGAGAGTCTTCTCCCTCTTCCACTGATACTTAACTTAGGCCCTCACATTCCTAGGGGTTTCCTTCCTCTTCTTTACCTAGTTCCTACAACTTTCTCTTTTCTTATCATCTGTTACTTTTCCTTTTTGCTAGCTTTTTAGAATCTAGTCATGTTCACACAGTCATAATATTTTGACATCTAGTTTCCCTCTTTAGACCCATTGAAATATGTGTTGGTCATTTGCTGACAATTCATAATACTATCTTATTTTAATTCACACAACCTTTTAGACTAATAATATTTTGTCTACTATAGTGGTCACATTGTTTATGTAGTTTTCACCCCTAACAACAATGTGTTTTCCCAACCAATTAGCTAGGGAAATTTTCCATACTGCTTCATAATAGTTATGATTTTGAACATGGTATTGGAGCCAGGTGTTGAGGTTGGATGGTAGTGGCTAACAGGCTAGAAGTGAAGCATGGCTTAAGGGGAGGAGGACATTCAAGGGAGAAATCAACATTTTGATACTGCAAAGGTAAGTTTACTAGTACATTGAGATGGTATGAGGGTGCCTAATATCCTAGAGTGTATGAGACACTAAACTGTTAAAAATCATCAACATGGATCCATTGAAAAAAGAACCTCATGGCTAAAGCCTAAAACGATTAGAAGAACTAGATGTATCAAATCAAATAAATTGAGCTCTAGGTTTTCTCAAATGAGAAGATTAAACTAGCCCAAACCCATCTAACCACAGATCTAGTTTTAATAAGTAATAAACCCAACTATTGTATACCTTGATTTTGCATATGTATGGGTTCAATATTTTATATTTTCACCATCTAGGTACATGAAACATGCACCATAGGTTGGAAACTTCAAGGTGCATATAAAACCTAGGTTTACAAGGGTTTGTGCCAGTGTCCCTATTCAATATGCCCAATGCACAGTCTATATTGAATGCGCACACACAAATTTCAACAAAATGGACCTCACCTTCACCCCAATTTGATCATGCAAGTGGATTCTACGTTTAGTCAATATAAGGTATTTAAAAATAGATAATTAACAATAAATACACAAAGAAGAACAAGGTATTCTAAAAAAACTAGTTCTAGGTCAAATCTTTTCAACAGAGAATATTAAGCTACCAAAAACCGAAGACTATTTATATGCAAATCTAATCTAGATATAATAAAGCTCTAGTTTGCATATATCTAAGTTCCAACATTTAATATGTTGACTATTTGCATATTAAAGAAACACACGAGACATTGGAAATCGTAAGGTGGACATCAAACTCAGGTTTAGAGAAGCTTATCCCAGTGTTCCTATTTAGTGTACCTAGTAGAAAAAGTATATTCAGAAACAAAAAATATTATGGCCATACATTCCAAAGTTTTTAGATGGAACACTAGGTCATATTATTAATATTTCCAAAGAATTAGGAGATCTGATTAGAGAAGGCACACCTATATGGAATTATGTAATCCATGGCCACTATGTAGATGTAGAGGTGTTGTTTGCCTTCTTTCTGGTATCTGAATGTTCCAATGGTTTTGATAAGTCATTCTCTAGGACAAAATAAACTAGAATAGTTATTAAATCAAGGATTGCATCCCAAGGAAGATATCAATGCAACATACAAGATCATGCGTAGGATTCAAGATGAAGAATTTTTCCTTGATTTCATTGAGCTTGTGATCACAAGTACAAGGAAAAAAATTTGAATAAAAATGGGGCATGCATGATGGTTTTTATTTGGGATTGAATAGAAAGATAAAACATCAAGAAAAGTATTTATGGTTGCTACATGCCTCAAATGAGGGTGAGTGCAAATAATGACACTCCTATTGAAATTAAATTGCCTTTTTTGTCAATTTATAACCTGGGGATTTACCCATTTGCTTATTTAACTATGTAGACAGTGTGTTTCAATATCAAATTTGGAAATCCTATTCTTCCTTGATAATTATTCCATGAGTTCTTAGGTCAAAAAAGTACATTACATTTAGGTGCACATATATATTCTTTGTTGTAGGTTATACCAGCTGGAATGGACTTCAACAATGTTGTAGTGCAAGACAATAATTCGGATAATGATTCAAATAATGAATCTATTCGATTTCCCAAGTCTCCTTTATGGGGTGAGGTAAGTAGCAGTGCAAGGTTAATTCATTTTCACCATTTAAGATTTCACATACTAGAAAAATTATATCCCTCATTTCACATACGAGGGGCATAGTAACAATTTGTATTTTTAGATCCCATGGTTTTTGAAAAGTCCTTCAAAGCCCATAATTTTGGATCTTCCTTGACCTAATCCCAAGAATAATATGGCCACTTTAGTCAAAGTGTTTGGTGAATGTATCAAATTTAGGAAGCTAGAAAACTTGGTATTCTTTCCTTGGTTCCTAAATTTAACTTTTTATTTAGAGGAATGTTTTGTGGCTTTGGCCTCTTTTCATAAGTTGATAACTGATATTTTAGTTATCCATTTCAAAATTTTAGATTTTAATCATGCACATTCGAGATGATATTGATAAAATTCATACAATAAGTGCTAGTGTGTTGACCACTATCCTAAATCCTATTAAAAAATATGATCTATATGGAGAAGCTGCATATCCTAAACATCACAAACAACCAGAAGTTGATGGTATATATAGGATTGCGGAAAAGACTAAGGTTTTATAAAAATTTATGTCAAATGATAAAATAAACAATCCAATATTTCACTTATAATAGACAGAAAATTTGAAGTGTAGTTGTGTAGAAATTCCCACTGTAGATCAACAGATTATGCAATATACTAAAGCAAAATACAAGATCTACTTCTACAACAAACTTGCAGAAGCCTAATCGAATTAATCAAGATCAAATAGAACACATATAACAGAGAATGAGAAATCAATCACACATGAACACAAAAGAAATAACCTGGGGAAAGCCTCAGCCTAAAACCCCAATCTCTGTATTATCATACAAGTGGAAATCTTGTTCAAGTTACAAAAAGAATCAACTCTCAAGCTATCCTGCTCTCTCTGCAATCAAACAATACTGCTCATAGACAGTCAAAGGCCCTCACAACCTTCTCCTCTACCCTCCAAGCCTCCTATTTCCTTGTGCAATTTTTCCTGGGGTCCAATGCTTCCACTTATGTGAATTCCCACCTCACACAACTCATCTGGCTCACAAATAACTGCACAAACCTAAAGGAGATGAATCCTTCTACATAGATGAGTTTCCTTTATAGGAAAAATCTTCTAATTGATAGTACATTGTCCCTCCTCTGATCTCAACTAGGTCTCTGTTTGAATTGACATGCATGAGTTATTTATAAGAGAATATTCAGTTATATGAAGTGCAATAGTTACATGCATGCAAGCATTAACTAACTGAACTTACATTAATTCAAAAAATTGTTTGAATTAATCTAATTGGACTTGACTTAGTTAATTGAGCCAACTAATTATAACTCATAATTACAACTAATCCTTATCTCTTTAACTGATGGATAAATTCCTCAAATAATGGATAACTGTTGCATGCCTTCACAAAGACTTCATGTTTGATTTTCTCCAACTAATTAACTCATGGTGAATTAATTAATTATTTTACAAATAGCTATTAAGATCAATTTAGAATTTTACTTCACTATTTTAGTTTATGGATTGACTAAAATAGGAATCCATCTTGAACTGATAAAGATAGCACTGCTATTTTTAGCACTTCCATTTTTCATTCCTTGTTTCTCAGTCCAGCACTGGTACCTAAATTGCTATTTATAGCAGTGCTATTTTTAGCACTTCTATTTTTAGCATTTCTTGTTGCCATTTTCAACACTCCCTCTCAACAAGAAAGACATTCGAATCGACCCCGATCTTGAACCTTTGGAATTTTCTACATGCAACACTTCTCCCAAGTGTTATTGCTCCAAAAACTCTAGAAACAAAAAAACTCCCAACAGACCTCCTTGTTGGGCTAGAAACATCCTCTGTTGCTGAAGCTTCCTCTGTCACTGACAAGTGCTCCCTCTGTGACATCTGAGCTGCTGCAACACTCCATGCATCTTGCACCATTTCACACCTCTCTGTGCCATCCTACACTTGTGCAACACTCCTGTGCCTCTCGCATTGCTGCAGCTTGCTAGCTCAATGTTGTCTTGGGATTCTTACACTGTAGCTTTCTTTGTCGCTCCATCCACATCTGTCTCTACCTACACAACCAGTCCTGCTGCTCCTCTTTGGGGATCCCGTAGCAGGTTCTAATAAAAGAGGTTGGGTACCTCAAGGATCCTACACCTATTTTAGCCTTCTTGGGACTATCACTTCACATCGCCCCACTTCCTACCTAGAGCTATGGATGCATGTGCTCCCTCTGCCCACCTAGCTCGAAATTTCCCCCTACTAGAGGTCTCTACATGAGTGGATGCTTCCACTATGTCTCCTCTCGGCTTCCCCAGTTGTGGCTGCTCCACAACCTCCTGAAGGTGCTTCACCAATTGTGGCTCCTCCATAATTGTCTAAGACTTCTTCTGGTGCTACATGTTGAGAGGTAATGTACTCTCCCTCTCAACCACCCAGTCTCTAATATTTTCCTTGCTCCTCAAGGATTTGCTTTCATCTTGCACCTCAAGAGCATACATGTTCTTGACTCATGAACCGATCTGCTTCACCTGTCTCGTGATGATGTGTCTAAGGAAAACCTTTCCCTTATTGAATACTACATCATAGCCTCTATCTTCCAACATCACGATTGACACCAAATTTTTCTTTAGTCCTGGTACATACTTGACATGGATCAAGGTAATGCGAGCTCCATGCTCCCTCTGAAAAACAACTGTGCCTACACTTGAGACACTACACTTTTCATCATTACCCATCGCGATCCGCATCTGAAGATCCTTCTCCTCCAAGGTACTGAACAAACTCTTGTCACCGGTCATGTGGAAAGAAGTTCTACTATCAAGAAACTAACCACTTCCCACCATGGATGAAACCATGCATGCGAAAAGTGTGAAACCCAACTCGAACTGTGAAGCTAGTGCCTCACCATCTAATCCTTCCACGGATTCATTCTTGGATTTTGTCAGTGGATGATTTGTAGAAAAATGGCCCACTTCATGACAATGAAAGCATCGCACTTTTATTTTTTCAAACTTATTCCTACCATAGGAAGAACTCGATTTGGGATGAGAATACTTCTCCTTCCCTTTCTTTTCCTTACTTGCTAAGGCATAATTTTCTTCATCCTCCTTGGATGAAGAAGATCCATCTCTAATGCTTCTTATTATTTCCTCCTGCATCAGATCCGACCAAATTCATTCCCAATCTGGAAATTTTTCTCTTCCATTAACTGAGTCTTGGTAGCTATGCCAACTCTTAGGAAGACTGAGGAGTGCAAGACTCACCATGTCATCATCAGTGGTCATGATCCCTACACTTCCAAGCTCATCCCTGCAGGTGGTGAGCTTGCTTGGATGTGTAGAGATCGTGTCGCCTTTTTCACACTTGATATTCCAATGCTTGTATTTCAGCACTAGCTTCCTCTGATCACTGCTATTTTGATAGATCTTTCAATGTTTTCCACATAAAAAATTGTTGGCTTATATGGACCTGACCCAGGTTTGGAAGAGTTATTTAGCCAAACAAATCCCGAAACTACCAGCCCTTTCGGCAACAGCCCATGGAGCGTAGACTGAGGTCTCACCCGAGGTAGTAGAGGAGGGTACTGGAACCAGGCTTCCACACCCTTGGGATGCCTTGATGTGGTATGGAGATGTCGTGCACCATTCTGTGGCTTCGCGCCACTTTGCCTCGCATAGATCTAGACCTAGGAACCCCTTAGTAATGCACAGTTGTAGATTTGATCTACCCTTTTATGATCTTTAAGCAAACATTTAACAGAAATAACCAGTTCGTGCACCCAGGAAAAATATAGAATTTCATAAACTCATAACATAAGCATATGTGCATAGATCAAACATTTATATAAATTATCCAGATCTACAATAATTCAGATTTTACATAGAATTTCAGATTCAACTTATCTTTATTCACTTCTTTCACCAATACATCCAGATTCACCTTGCGCACTCAACTGCAGGGGTCCACACACACAGTTGTGGACTCTACTAGGCCTCTGCGCACACAGCTGCAAAGCCTCTATATACCTACCAACAGTCTTGACTCAGACTTACAGACACTTCAAGACGTTTATCCTCAAAAACCCATTACAATTCAGATCCAAAAGTACATCTCCAAAACTATTTTCTACCCAAAAAGCCTTGCTCTATTTATACATTCCTATGGTCTGCGGACCATGGACAAGCCAAATTATTTCCTATTATTCTATATTATTTCTTGGGCAGACAACCCTTTGACTTGACTTATTCACAATTCGCACTCCATGCACTTAGCGAAGTCTTTGTCATACCTTTCCCCAAAATTTCAGACTTTGAGCCCCAAAATTGTTACGTAGGCCCTCGACTACCCAACAGTCTTCCAAAAAAATCATCGTGACTCATCCCGAGTCACTCGGCTAGTGTGAAAATCTTGGCGTAGAGGTCAAACAACAATTTATGTGCTTCACTAGTACTTGCAGCAAACTCATCCGCAATCCGCTGTACTCGTTCAACGCAGGCTGCCGACACATTAGTCTCTACTGTAGCTTCTGTGCCAGGAGCATATTCTACCTGCATGTGTGCCACCTTGTGCATAATGACGGTGGAGACCATGAAGCTATCATCAATCGATGGCTGGAGACATTCTTTGATCACTGCTTCTTTTTGGCGGGCAGCATTAGCCTGGTTTTTCAGAGCCTGGGCCTCCTTCAACTTGGCCAAGCGCTGTGTAACCACAACCATCTATGCAGTCCCTCTAATATTATCATAGGCTTGTTGGAGCTCTCTTACCTCGTTTTCCAGTCACTGTAGGGTAGGATCTTCCTGGAATGAAGTGAGCGTAATAAGCGACTGAGTCAACAAGTCAGTGCATTCCTTCATGGACCATGTGATCTTTTCCCGACCGGAGCTAATGATGCTTTTGTGCTGATCGGTGACCTTTGGGGGTGTCGAAGGCTATGTCTACAGCTTCAGCTCTACAATCTGTGAATTGAGCTCCAATTGAATCTTTACACCTCCTCCTTTGCTTCATGGAACCCACTAGCCACCTTGAGGATTTGGATGCCAATAGGAGAGCTGGGCACAATCACCAGCTCAGGGACCCGCGAACATGCTTCCCCCACCAGTTGCTCCACTTGTTGACTTTGTGCAATGGCTTCATCCCATTGTAGGCTCAACTGTTCTATATTAATTCTTCATTTGTTGAGAACCTATTCCGCGGGCCTGTCCTTGGTGTGGAGCTCCATCATGGCACTGTCCTAGAGCTGGTACAAATTTTCGCGCGGGAGGGCAGCCAAATTGAGTTCTATTCCTGTAAGTCATCCTACCGCAACTCTTTCCTCCTAATTTTTTGTTATCAGTGCTCCTGCTAGAATCTTGATATTATGAGCGAGTTTGGCCTTCAGTAACTACTTGGTGGCTGACATACCTATAACCTCATGAGTAGCGATGGTTCCTATCTACGCTGCCCGCATACCCAGTCCTTGTAGCTATGTGTGGAACTCCCCCAACACAATCTAGTGCTCTGACATGGGATCATCGATTGCATCCTGAGTGGCTTCGTGAATGGTGTCCCCTAGGTTGCCCTCAGTCAAGGTGGTTAGTTCGCCGTCCCATTTAGATGCCTTGGCCTTCTTTCAGGGCTTCGTTCATTTTGTCGACGTTGGTCACTTTAAGGGCGCACCCATGGTGGTTGAGGGTGTTCCCTCCATCCCTTCATCTGTGGCCGTCTCTGTGGGTACCTTCTGACTGGCCTGGACCTCCATAACATACTGTTGTGTTGTGTGCTTAGCTTCATCCTTCTACTTCCATATAGCCTCATTGCACCCCACTGCATCTGGTCTACGCCATGCCAATGGCCAAGTATCTAATACTGCGTCAATAGCTTCATCAATGGAAATGAAAGGGAGTGTGGTCCATGTCTGGGCGGGGTCCTTGTGTGCCCGTATGTAGACAAAGTGCATGTCCGCTTTAAATTCAGCAATATGCTTCACGCTTTCATAGATTTCAGTGGACAAGTGAGGTTGTTCGTTAATCCATTGTCTCACACTCGCATCCATCAGTATCCAAAAGATCATGATGCCTAATATTCATACAGTGTCCTTTGATGCCCAAAGGGAAACGTATCTAGTAGCTTCGTGCCAATCCTGGTTCAAGGTAGGGAATTGATTATCTTCGAGTAATTCAGTGGTAACTAGCACAATGGATAGTAGCAGCCACACATAATGAAAGGTCTTTCCCTCCTCTTGGACCTCCCGACAATTTCTCAAGAACTCTTCACAAATGAACCGCGACCAATTGAACCATTCTCCAGTGGCACATGCCTCAGCGAGTGCAATGACTATGGCTGGAACCTCAGTGCCGCGACATTTCCGAATCACTTTCACTGCCAACAACTAGGTAGTAACGTGGACTGCCTTATCTGAAATACTATCAATAACGTACCATCACTGCCCCTTCTCGAGTTTTTTTTTTTAGGGTTTCTATCATTGTTACATTTCCACTCTTATTGACAATTTCCCGAGGGTCTTTCCCTTCATAGGAAAGATACAAGATCCTATGAACGAGTTCGATGGTGATGCAGATAGGTTTGCTGATCCATAGTATTCCATCATGGACCAAACAAAGCAACTGCTTAATGACCATTATTTTGATAGGGGGCCGGAGAAAGCGGGGGATGGACAAGAAACAGAGCAGCTTGGCCTTTTCCACCTTTCACAGCCACTCCTTTGGCTATAGGGTTGTAACTGTCCCTTCTGCACTTTGCTCCATCAGTGCGTCGGTCGCCAAATGGGGAAATTTTGTTGTATTTGTCCAGTCCCAGTCTTCAATTTCATTGTCGCAATATGGCCAACCACTGAGCTTTCAACTAGAACCCCTTTTAGAAGAGACAGGGTGATGAGTATATTATCGACTTCATCCAGATTGGTAGGTACCTTAGCCTTCCCTTTGCTTAGATGCACATACTTGGGCCGTCATATTGGCTGGATAGTATCCTCATCTGGGTTTATTTCTTCGACATATGTTGGAGAGCCCTCTTCCTCCTCGTCGCTTTCAATTGTGACGGTTTTTCCCTCTTCTTCCATTTTGATCTTGCTAAAATGCAGGTATTGTAGTGACCTCCTTACTGGTTGTGGAGTCTGGGAGTCCATCTCAGTCCACAACGTCTGGGGTAATTTAGGGAGTTCGACTGCTTGCAGTGTGGGATTTTGTGGATTCTCCATGGTGTTGAGTAGTAAAAGGGGTCGTTTTAACCTCTATTTACCCTACATTATTTTATCAATCCAGGTACGATTTGTTATCTCAAGAGTACGCTCAGTCTGAGGTGGTCACTTATCAAGAGTAATCCTAGTAGTATAGTGCTTTTACAAAAGTAAATAAATGCTAGAAACAAACTCTAAATATAAGGGCATAAAACTGAAATACTTTGTAACTAAATCATTTACTTAAGAAGCTACAACAATCATTATTCAAGGATGCAGTAATGATAACTCTTTCCTTTGTAAACTGATGCAAATGAAAATCAATCAAAGAGAAGATCTCCAATCTTGGAACTAGATAGCAATAGTCAATGTTCGCTACAGTTGCAGATTGTTCTGTTTGCACCAAAGCGAATACTGAAATGATAATTCAATTAACAGAAAAATGAACAACAACTAATCTATTGAAAAAATTGAATAGCAAAGCTTAACTTACATGAATGAATTAAGCAGCAATCGTAATATTAAGGAATTGAGTAGCAATCTTTATCTAGTAAATAAATTGAACAACAAACCAAGAATGGAACGACAAGCTTAAGTAAGTTTACGAAATATTGAACAGCAAACTACAACAAATGTAAACACACAACGAATCTAGAATTATGGAATCAGTAATCTGAATTTATCATAATAAATATTAACCACAGTTGTAAGGGCACAACAACTACAGTTGCAATGGAACGGTAATCCGAATGAATAGAAATCACAATTATAGGTAATCCGTAGCTAAATGAACAACAAGACCAATCCGTAAATGAATAGCAATGTTACTCTGTAAACGAATAGTAATGTTAATCTGTAAATGAACAACAATGCGATATGATTTCAGAATGAACAACATAACATTTCAGTTGCAAATGATAATCTTACTATTCAAATACGCATTAAATATAACAGAGCAAGTAAATGAAATGTCAAGAAAAAGTATATTACTGAATAGAATAAATATAGGAAATCAAACCACACATGACTCGTAAATGGGAAATATTGATACAGGAAGCAAGTGATCCACTAGGGCCAGGCCCTTAGCCACCAAGGATGCATTGTTGAGGTTACTCTAGAACAAAGATGGAACAACAACGAAGTTTATGTATTAATCATGAAAACAGAGTTACAGTAATCGCTCTATAAAGAGAGTCAATGATCAAAGTTCAGTTTGTAGCAGAAAATTCTATAAAACAACAATAATTTTCCCCTTCGGCTAGTAGCACTATCCCTTTTCATAGTGGCCAGGTGGAAATACCAAAAATACAAATATTCTCAAGGTAGCGATCCCTCAGGATCAAAGGATCTTGAGGGATTCGCCATATCGTTATTCTTCAATTATCTCTTCATCCTTTTGCATTGATATGGTGTTCCTTCTTCCTTTTCCTAGCACATGCGCTCTGATCTTGATTACCTAGTCTGGATGTGGTTCCTTGTCAAAGGGACAACAGTTGGTTTTGCCTTGTATTTTCCTCTTAAATGGCGATCTTCCATTTTCTTCATTTTCTGCATAGAAAAAGGTAATAATTATTCATTTTATGTTAATCTCAAATATCTTTAACTTTATCATAATCCTTCATCATATGACCATCTTAGAACATAGAGAAGTTATGAATTAAAGAAAAATATAAAGGAATGAGTGGCATTTACACACCTTTTCTAATGCTCAACACACCCCCTTGCTTACCCTTTTTCATGCCCTCATGAAAACATTGTAATTGACATGTAAGGAAGTTAGGGAATAGGCTGGAGAAGGATTCTCAGTCTGAGGTCTACAACCATGATTCCTAGCTAAGATTTCAAAAATATGCCCCATCTGACCTTCAAGCAATTCATATAAGGCTCTATATCCTAGTGTAGGATACCAAATGATTGGACTTCAAAACCTACAACCTAACCAAGACGAGCCTTCTCTCAAGATGAGATCACCATAGATAACCAAGTGGTCAGTAGCTAGCTTAAAATTCTCATAATTGAATGGTTTTCTGTTTTGGATATTCCGATTAGAATTCTGGTATCGGAATTTGGTTGCTGCTGTGGCAAGGTCTTTGATGGTTAGAAAGTATTCTACTCCTTGCCGGATGACTGTTGTGTGAATAGGTGCCAATGTCCGGATTACACCCTGTGCTCTCACTAAGATCCTATGTTTATTCCACAACTGTAATGGGTTTCTAGGTTCACCCCTTACCCATAGATCTAATCCATTCTCCTGTCTTTGGAAGATATTGTAGGCTTTAAGCCACTTTATTTGATTAACAACAAAAGAAATAAATGCCTGAAGCTGGATATCACCCACAAAAGGGCTAGGGTTCTTTTCTGTTTCTCCATCTAACACAAGATTGTGAAAATAAAATTCACATAACAATCGTTGAACTTTCACCCCATAATGCTTACAATGGTTTATGAAATCATCAATGGTTTTTATCTCTATAGGAACCCCTGCCTTAACAACATTAATTTTCAATTGTAAATATCTTTCCATAAAAAACAAAGCATAGTTTTTGGCGGGTACCCTACATGCTAGAACATCAATATATAGAGAACATAAGGTATCCATTTGATTTATAACTGTGTCTAGTCTATGGGTTACCCTTTTGACTCTTTCCTTTGCCCTTCTCCATCCATCGAAGGCCTGGCTTTCCGATGCATTGATGTTCTTTAGCTGCTGTTGTAAATTCTGATATTTTTCTTGAGGAACAGTTTCCTCTGTGAGTTTTTCTATCGTTTGTTGGGCTTGTGCCAAATATTTTTGCAGCGTTACTATTCTCAGGTCATTATACATCATGACATTTTTGGGCTGGAGATCTACTTGGATCTCGTTATTGCAACATCTGGTTTTTATAGTCTATGTTTCCTTCTCATGAACTATCAGTGCCTCTGTTTGGACTTCCTTATCACAGGATGGTGTGTTGTCTGTTTGTGCTTCTGCATTTGTAACAATTGCATGTTGTTCCCTTCGGTCCTAAATAATAATAGGTTTAACTTGAGTCCTCTTAGCCTTTTTCTTATGGGGTTTTACCTAGGTGGTTGCACGTTTTACCCCAGGGGTTCTTTTTGAGTTCTTCCCCATTTTTAAGACTCTTATTTATTGTCAAAGTTGCTTAACTACGTTAAGCAATCTCTGTTGTTCCTTTTGCAACTTTTTAATTTCATCTATTTTCTTAGAAGGAACAACCATTTATTTTCTCAGGCCTGGGCTTTGTACTTCAGGTATTGTACCTTTGCCTTGGCCAATTTCCATGTTTCCTTCTTGGAACACCTCTTCAATGTTCTATTGATCAGGCTTTTCAGGGGTGGAAACCTTGGTTTGTTCTATTGTCTCCTAAGTAGTTTCTTATTCTACCTCTTCTTCATCGTGCATTTCTTCGGGTGTATTCTGACTGGGGACAGATTGTTCTGCTTCCTCATCCTCATCACCCATCTCCTTAGATACAATCTTATCATGAGCATATTGTTCCTGGGACTATTCTTCTTCTGAATCATGTATTTCCATAGGCTGACTAATGTTTCCCTGGGAATTTCCCAGCATTCCTCTGCTTCTTGCCAATCTGACAGATAGTCTTCGTTTCGGTGGTCTAATTGATGTGCAGGCAATGCGTTTTCGTTTTGGGGCTGGAAAGGCTAGTCCCCCATCTATCGAGAAAATAAATTCTTCCCAACTACTCTGCTATTGGGAAAAAATGTAACTGAATATCAACTTAATTAAAACATGATGGCTTACTACTGATTCTACATGGTGATATTTTCTTATACTTTGGGCAACATCATGCAATAAAACATTTAAGAACGCAAGAAAATTCACAATGCATTTTTGCTTTAATGCGGCTAATAGTTTGAGATGGCATGGTCTTGCCATGTCTTTTCTACCATCACAAGTGATGTAGCTTTGTATAATTCTCCCCAGTTCTGCTCAAGTCTCTCCCAGGGTTGCCGGTAGGACCCCTTTTCCTTTCATAGTAAGGTTTTTCCCTTCGTCTCGGAAGATGGTTATGGCATCTTACAGTTTGACCTTTTTCAGAGTCCATATAAGTCCAATGGCTAGTAGTCCCAAAACTTCAGTAATTATGTCATCTGTGACTGTTATTTGTCTCCCTCTCACCATGGAATGATTTTCCTGCAAATTCTGCAGAAATTCAATTTCCACCGTCTCATTAGATTGCTGTAGATGGTTAAGGTAGGTTATCCACCCTGCCCTTGCTAAGATTTCGCATGCAGCATCAGAGACTACTAACACCTGTGGCTCACTGTGAATTGATCTTCCTCCCATCTTGTTTAAGCTTAGCACACTATAAAAACATAGAGGTGATGATGGAACAGCAGGCTATACAAATTTTTAGTTCACTGTTAAAAAAACACAGAGAAGATGATGGAACAACAAGCTATTCAAACTTTAACTCACTACTAATTTTTACAAAGAAAAACATGGAAATGGTGTTGGAACAACAAGCCATGCATATTGGGAAACACAATAATGTTAGACTTGCTATTCTTGAGTTTTTGGTGAAGTCCTAATGTGGAGTATCAAGGAAGGTATGTTTTGATGGTTATTTTAGTATCTTTTCATTAGAACTTAAAAGCCTTTTGCATTAGAAACTTAGATAATGATGAGGGTTTATAACGAAACACGAGAGATTAATAGGAAACATTGATAATTGTCATTCCTATGTGCAGGAGGGAGGAAAAACGGAAGGTGGCCATTCCAAAGGAAAATACAAGGATGAGCTAATTGCTGTCCCTTTGACGGGAGATTGCAAGCAAACCAGATCAAAATGGATCAACCCAGGAAAGGAAGAAGAGATACCAACACGGAGCAGAAAAGGAAAGAAGTGACGTAGGATTAACGATTTTACGAATCCCTCAGGATCTTAGATCCCGAGGGATCGTTATTTTATCTATTTTTTGTATCTATATATCTCCGCCATCTTCCTTATATAAGGGATAGCGTTGTTGGCTAGCAGGGGGGGGAACTTTTATGTAATTTCTTTTAAGGAAGATCAAGACTATGATCTTTATGTTCTATTGAAGACTTGAGTTCCTGTAATTCTATTTCATGCATTAATACAGACTTGGTTACTCTTTTATCTTTGAGCCTGGATCAATCTTAAGTGGTGTACCCCTAGAGGCTAAGGGCCCGACCCTGGAGGACACTTGCTCTTGTACCATTATGCATGGTTTCTGTGTGGTTTGTTCGTAGACGTAATCTGGTAATCTGTTGTGTCTTAAGAACGTTATATTACATGCTCTGTTATGTTCAACTCGTTTCATGTTCCTATAAACCAAAGTCTTATATTGACACTGTATCATGTTTCCAATCCTTTAAGTGTTGATTAATCTCTACAGGATACTGTCACTTCATTACAGAGTTTATTGCGAATGTGCTTTAGCATTACACCAGTTATCTTGAAAAGTCTGATTTCATATGATTATTGAATGTTATTGTTTTCATCTTGAGATGCAATCGTATGCGTTTATTTAGATCAATAACGGAAGCAGATTAAGCACATTGTGTTTCTAAGGTTTTAATCGGTAGTGTTGTTCCATAGTATGTGTACATATTTTAAGACTGAAGGATTGATGTTTTGATTGGAGTAATTAAATAGAGTCACAGCTTGATGAACTTGGTTACTGCTTATCTCAACTGCTGTTCCATTTAGTTGCTGTTCTATTTTAGTTGCTGTTCCATTTCAATTGTTGTTCCATTTCCAGATTGCTAATTTGTTGTTTTATTTACTTGCCATTTCTTAAGGACAGTCTCAGGCTGTAGTGAGCATCAACATCTGCTACCTAGCTCCCAGACCTCTGATCTGCTCCCATCAGCTATGAAAGGGATGGGTTATTGCTACCGAACCCTTGGCTGATGTGCTATTCTATTTCATTGCTATTTCCTTTACTTGCTATTTCATTTCTATTTATTAAGGATGATCTCAGGCTGTAGTGAGCCCCATCATCTGCTACCTAGCTCCCAGACCTCGGATTTGTTCTCATCAGTTATGAAAAGGATGGGCTACTACTGCCGAACCTTTGGCTGATGCAATGCTTGGTGTGATTTAGCCTTTTGAAGTAGTTAAGTTGTAGACACACATCGATTTACTTTTGTAGTTTCTAAACAACTATACTACAAGCATTACTCTGACAAGTGCTAAGCCTCAGATTGAGACACTCTTTGAAATAGCAAGACAATCCCGGATTGACATATTAATGTGAGGTAACTAGAGGTGAAAGAGACCCTTCTTATAGCTCTACATTTTAGCGTCATTGCCGGGGAAAGTGTGTAGCCATTTGTTTTTTCAGGGTAGTGTACGAACCTGCTAGGGAAGAATTGGGTTTTGAAAACAGAAGGTAAGAACCTACGTGCAGAGCATGTAAAAGCCCTACTCCTTTGCCCGCTTTCCTGCAGATTTGCTACTATCTGCTTAAGAAATATTTAGTAGTTAAATTGAATGCATGACTAAGCAGAAAAAGCCGGAGAAAAATCCAAAACCTTTACCAAAGCCAGAAAAAGCTAAGGGGTCGGTGACCCTTGGTTGATCAACATTCATAGAAAAAATCTATAAGAAAGTCGAATCTCAGCCTTCAGTAGGACCCAGGAAAGTTACTTCCAAGTAGCCTACTAGTTCCCTTCAGGCCATAGGTTCACCATCTGTAGCCTTTGCTGAGGTGCATAGTCAAACTGACGAACAGGACTTTCAAGAAATTGAAAATTCTATTCTAGAACGATTGCAAGAAGGGAATCTCAGTAATATTTGTGAAGGAGAAGGGGAAACAGGGAAAACTGGGGAGCCGAGATCTCCTCCTATGATAACTTAGCCATTGAATAGCCCAGACAAAGGGAGTGCGGTAAAAATTACTATTGAAGAAACCCAATCCCCTCAGATAGAAATCCCAGATAGAGGAAGTGCTATTAAAACTGTTCCTGTTAAAGACATTCCTCCTCAACCTAGGAATACCCTCTTAGATATTCCGGAAGGTTATTGGCATATATTTGACCCAATGGCTCAAAATCTGCCAAACACCCAAACCTCTACATTACAATACCCCATAGTGGATTCCTCAGCAAATGCCCTTATGAAAGCAATTCCCCTTCAACATATCCCTACATTTCACGGACTTACATCAGAGGACCCAGATGCATTTTTATTTGAATTTGATGTACTATGCTGGGGATATGATTACACTACTGACCCCCAGAAACTAAAATTGTTCCCCTCTACTCTAAAAGGGGCTACTCTAAGATGGTTTATGGGATTAGGTGGTGGGGTTATAAATAACTGGGAACAAATGAAAGAATCCTTTTTGAAAAAATATCAAGACTACTACAGGTCTAGAGAACTAAAATATGAAATATTTCAAATGATAGCTATACCAAACGAAACATTAGAAGAATATGTGGAACGTTTCCAGTATAATCTACAAAGATCTCCCTATGCATCGCTTCCCTTGCCTGATAACGTGTTGAAAACAACATTAATAAGGGGCATGAAAAAACAATGGATTGAAACATTAAACATTATGGGGAAAGGGGATATTTATCAGGAAAGTTTTGCTGACATCATTGATCTATGTATCAGGAGTTCGAGAGGTAGTACACGAATCAAACCAGCAGAACATGATCGGTTTGCAAGAGAAAACAAAATTTCATCAGAAGGAGTAACGCGTGTGGAAATTGGAAATTTATTTGAAAATTTTAAAACTGATATACTAGGAACACTGACTACACAATTGGATGTTTTGTAGGCCAAACAGAAACAAATGGAGGAAGAACAGAATTTGGCAATCTTCTACCCCAAGTGCAGGAAGAAGCATAGCCATAAGGAATGTCCACTAGATACAGTCTAGACATGCGCTATCTGTACAAGGGATCACTCTACAGAAAGTTGTCCCTCATTACCTGGACTGAAAGCGGTATATAAGGAAGCAGAAGAAGAACCAGAGGCAGTATATTTACTCAACCAACGTCGCCAGTGGCAGTCGCGACAAACTGGTATGTTTTCAGACCCAGCTTCTTCTTTTCAGTATCCACAGTACAATACTCAATAGTATAATACATGTCAAAGTCAGTTTTAGCCCCCATTTCCAAACTGGTCATCACCGTCATATCCTTCTGCAAACCCGTGGCTAAATCAGACAAGCCAATCTGGTTGGTCGAATCCTCCTTATCCCCCACCATACTGGCAAAACAAACCATACCCACCACAATGGACTCCCCCCACTTCACAAGGTTCAGTCTGGAAGACTAACTGGCAGAGACCAACACAGCAGCCAGTAGGAAATATTCCTTTCCCTCAACCTACACTGCCAGCTTTACAGCAAAATCCCCAATCTAATCTGAGACCCCAACTCCCAGCCCAGCCCAATCCCAATCCAAATAACAGACTGGTCCAAGCACTCCAAATTTTAGAAACACCAGAAAAAGGACCCGATTTGAGGCAGTGCAATGATCTTCAGCTAAGATCTGGGCGTATTATCCAAACAGAGGGAAATAAAACAGTTCAGATTGAAGATCAGTTACCTAGAGAACATCTGTCACAAGAAGAGGATGTAAATAGACAACAAACTTAGAATCAAGCAACCACATCCTCTCCCCCGTTCCCAGAACGTTTAGTCATACCTCGACCTATACAGCAACCTAATTTTGACATTCTGGGAGAATTACAAAATTTGCACATAAAAATTCCATTCCTTCAGGCCATTCAAGACATCCCGATATACGCAAAAACTATTAAATAATTGTGCATAAAAAGACCAAGAAGGAATATAATAAATAATCCAAGAGTTCAAGTAGTCGGTACTTTATCTGACTTATTATCAGGAAAGGAAACACCTATTAAGTATGGAGACCCAGGAAACCCAATAGTAACTGTTCAAATTTATGGTCAAACCCTAACCAATGCCTTAGTTGATCTTGGAGCTGCAATCAATATATTGACAACTGCTACTTGCCAAAAGCTAGGTATTACATCTGCAGAACCCAGTTCAACTCTGCTAGAATTAGCTGACTGGTCTGTGGTTAGGCCGGAAGGCATACTGCATGATGTCATGGTCTCGGTTGACTCCTGGGAATACCCAACTGATTTTCTGATAACAAACCCTAAAACCCGACTTGATGGACATCCATTGTTCTTAGGAAGACCATGGCTCACTACTGCTGATGCCTATATCGGTTGTCGGCAAGGGAACATGATCATAACCAAGGGGGCGAATATCAAGAATTTAGTACTATATCCCCCAGCGCAGCCAAGCATCACAATAGTTAAAACTATTAGGCACCCTGTATCATATCTTAGTGACAACATTAGATCTCCATTAACTATACAAGAAGCGCTAGAGTTCAAAGACCAAACAGAAGATGATGCCATCAACAATTTTATTAGTCAAATTGAACTCACATCTCGTACCCAGTGTCATATGATAAAAGCAACATTTGATAACGAAGTAGAAGAGGAACCTCTAAAAGATGCACATGATCACACAATCCCTGTCACTTCAGTTGCACATAGTAAAATTGTGGAAATTGAACCTAGAAAGACCTTAAACATTAACGCCGACCTTACACCCGAACAAGAAACAAAACTCATCCATATCTTAAGAAAATATAAAGAAGCATTTGCATGGGATTACCTTGATATGAAAGGAATTGATCCTCAATTGTGTACACACCACATCTACATAGAAAATGATGCAAGACCTGTTAGACAGCCTCATAGAAGACTAAATCCTCATCTAAAAAAAGTAGTAAAAGTTGAGCTTCAAAAACTTTTAAATGTTAACTTCATCTACCCTATCTCTGATAGTAAATGGGTCTCCTCACTTGTGGTGGTGCCGAAAAAGAATGGGAAGTGGAGAATCTGCATGGACTACAGGGAGCTAAATAAGGCAACGCAGAAAGATCACTTTCCTCTCCCATTCATCAATCAAGTATTGGACACTTTGGCAGGGAAGAAATTCTTTTCTTTTCTCGACGGCTTCAGTGGGTATAAGCAAATACAGATTGCCCCTGAAGATCAGGAAAAAACTACTTTTACTTGTCCTTGGGGAACATTCGCCTACCGAATTTTACCTTTTGGTTTATGTAATGCCCCTACTACATTCCAAAGGGCTATCCTTAGCATTTTTGCAAATCTAATAAATGAAGGACTGGAAGTATATATGGATGACTTTACTCCATACGGAGATGAGTTTGATCCAGCATTGGAGACACTAGAAAAAGTCCTACAATGTTGCATAGCTACCAGGCTTTGTTTAAGCCATGAAAAATGTTACATGATGATGATGGAAGGACTTATTTTAAGACACTATATTTCAGCAGCTGGAAATCAGGTAGACCCAGCCAAAATCCAAATACTTTTGCTTATTCCTACTCCTACTACTCAAACAAAGGTACGTAGCTTTCTTGGATTCTCTGGTTATTACAGAAGATTTATAGAACATTATTCACGTATTGCTACACCATTGTATGCATTAACTGGTAATATTGATTTCCTTTGGACAGAAAAATGTGAACGTGCTTTCAACGATCTGAAGAAGCTCGTATCTACAACCGCAGTCCTTAGGGGACCAAATTGGGATTTGCCATTCCAGATATCATCTGATGCCTCAGATACAGCCATTGGAGTGGTCCTTGGACAGGAGGATGATAGAAAACCATATGCAATTTATTACATTAGCAAAAATCTATCCCCTGCTGAATTAAATTATACTGTCACTGAAAAGGAATTTCTAGCTGTTATACATGCTGTCAATAAATTCAGACATTACATCACTGGATATCCTGTTATCTTGTACACAGATCATTCTGCTATCAAATACTTAGCAAAAAAGCCTATTACAAATGGAAGAATAAATAGATGGCTGATTTTATTGCAGGAATTTGATATTACAATCAAGGATCGACCCGGGAAAGAAAACCTGGTAGCTGATTTCCTCTCAAGAATGCCAAAACCAGTCGTTGCAGTAGCAGTTGAAAATCAGTTTCCAGATGAGCATCTCTTTGATGTTGTTGTTCAAACACCCTAGTATGCTGATGTCACCAATTACCTGGAAGTAGGTAAGTTACCAAAGCATCTAACCCCTAATGAGTGAAAACAGATTGTTCAGTGAAGTACCAGATTTTCCTGGATTGGGGGCTATTTGTTTCACACAGGGGCAGACATGCAAATCAGGAGATGCGTTAGACAAGATGAAATTTTTGATATATTGAAAGCATGCCATGACCAACCATGTGGTGGACATTTCGTTGATCGCAGGACTGCACATAAAGTATTACACACAGGGTATTATTGGCCCCACAATTTTCAAAGATGCAAAGAAATTTGTCCAAGCATGGGATAGTTGCCAGAGAGCGGGACGCCTTAGTCACTCGGATGAGATGCCTTTGAAACCATAGTTAGTCATCGAACCATTTGCGTTGGGCTCTTGATTTCGTGGGACCAATCAACCCACCATCAAACCAAAAAACATACATTTTGGTGGCAACAAAATACGTCACCAAGTGGGTTGAAGCAGAGGCCTTTCCCAGAGCTACAGAAGAAGTTGTTATACAGTTCCTGCTCCATCTATTTGTGCGCTATGGCTTCCCTAGAGAGATAATTACAGATGGAGGGCCATAGTTTGCTGGGAATAGAATAGCAGCAACACTCAACAATTATCATGTTCAACATAAAATTACCACCCCATATCACCCACAGGAAAATGGGCAAGTAGAAAGCAGCAACAAGATAATAGAAACAATTCTAACAAAAACGGTTGCATCACATAGACGCGATTGGGCTGCCAGACTACCAGAAGCACTGTGGGCTTATAGAACAACATGGAGAAGCACCACTGGCCACTCACCTTACTAGCTAATGTTCGGAAAACAACCTATATTTACTATAGAATTTGAAATCCGGACATTACGAACAGCACAAGAAGTTGGTTTAGACTTAACTGAGGCATAGACTAATCGACTACAACAAATTAATGAGCTGGATGAAATCAGGTTCTCTGCACTTCAACACACTACCCTGATACAACAGCAGAGAGCTAAATGGCATGATGCTCTCATTAAAAACAGAGTCTTCCACGAAGGAGACTGGGCTCTTTTATATGACTCTAGATTTCAAGACTTCCCCGGGAAACTCCAGACTTGTTGGTTGGGACCATATGAAATTCAGAAAGTACATGACAATGGTACCCTTACCCTGATTACTATTGATGGTTCTGGATATACCTTTAAGGCAAACGGCCATCGAGTCCGTCTTTATCGCAAACCACTTACTCGGGAGTCCTTCTGCCAACAACTACGCCAAGATTCAGATATGGAGATCTTACGGGAGGAAAACAAGTCTCCCCCACCTGTAACTCACTAAGAAGTTTACTTTTCTTTACATTTTGTATATAACTTCTTGAATTAATTTTTTGTACATATCTTTGCAACATGTTTTGTCACTTTTGCTATTCCTTTTCCAAAAGGAACAACACTTGTGATTTTTGTTGTTCCTTTTCCAAAAGAAACAACACTTTTGATTTTTGTTGTTCCTTTTCCAAAAGGAACAACACTTTTGATTTTTTCTGCTCCTTTTCCAAAAGGAACAACACTTGTGATTTTTGTTGTTCCTTTTCCAAAAGGAACAACACTTTTGAGTTTTGTTGTTCATTTTCCAAAAGGAACAACACTTTTGATTTTTGCTGTTCCTTTTCCAAAAGAAACACACTTTTAATTTCTACTATTCCTTTTCCAAAAGGAACAACACTTGCGATTTTTTCTATTCCTAACAATGAACCACACTGGTTGGTTCGAAACGCGTCGACAAATGGTTTTTTATGTGATTTTGCCGAAATTATTCTCTTAACAAGAAATAGCACCGTTGATTTTTACTGTTCCTTTCTCCAAACGAATAGCATCTGCGAACTGTTGTTGCAAGGAGCATTACTCATATGATTTTGAAACAACTTGTTCCTTCTGTTCTAAATTGAGGAGGCTTATTGCTAATGTTCTTTCAATTCTTTTGGAATATGGCTATGCATTTATGTGTTGGAAACAAAAACACGGCATACAGAAATCAGTAAATCATAAATCGCTATCTTTATAAGAGACTACCCTGAATTAGTGAAAGGACGTAGGGAAAGACATGCTTATTTATCATATTTTGCTGCCATGGGTCTACTAACCCCGTTCTGATTGGTTATCTGTATCATGATGGTTATTTTTTTTTACCTACTTTGATTATCATCCGGCAATAAGATCAAAGGGTCTATACCTTTCTATTGGGATATTAAGACTTCTTCCACCATTCCTACTCTTAAGAAGTGTTGAACCACCCTTTGTGTATAAACAGGGAGAGGCTCTCTACTAAAACCAAGAAGAAAAAAGAAGGAAGCAAAACAAGGTTTCTAAAAGTTGTCAAATTACAAGATAGGGAGTCTCATTACGAAATCTGTAGAGACAATAAAGAAGGAAAGGCTGTAGAAGATTTTAGAAATCTTTCAGGACGATGGCCAGAGTTTGACAATTCGAGGAAAGGGGGTGCTACCAGTAACGCTAGGAGAGCCATGGGCGGATCACTTGTGAAGGCAGAAAAGACGTGGTAAGACCACAACATCTTAAACTCCTAGCTATCTTAAAACAAAAATGTTCTGTGAATTTACCTGCATTGTTGAATTCACTATTGCATGATGTCGCGCGAAGTATGAAAAGGGAACAACACATAGAATCAGTTGTTAGCCAGCACAGATTAATTCGGTTGATAGTGAATTATAGTCTCACCCAGCAACAAAGCAGCTGGGAAGAACTAATTTCCATTATAAATAAAGGGACGACCACATCTAGACGCCCGAAAAAACGAAAACAAGTTGATAACACACGCCAACATTCAGAAAAATGAAATCAGGACACTTGTACAGAAGAGCAACCTAAAAAACAACCTGAAAAATGACCCGAAAAGCGGAAACATGACGCTAGTACACCCGAACAACTAGAAAAACGTAGAAAGTCAGCAAGGCTTGCATGGCTACGAGGAGGGCTGGAGAAGCCCCAAGAAGGCATGAGCCAAGCAATAGAAATTGAAGATGAGCAGTCTGCAGAGACAGAAATGGAGGAAGAAAGCAACGAGGAAGTAGAGCAGACTGCAGAGACAGAGACGGAAGAAAAAAACAGCGAGGAAGCAGAGCAGTCTGCAAAGGTAGAAACGGAAGAAGAAGACATCGAGGGAGAAGAGCAGTCTGCAGAGGCAGAAACAGAAGAATAAGAAGAAGAGGCAGAGCAATCTATAGGGAGAGAAGAAGAAAAGGATGAGTAGTCTGAAGAGGAAGGAGATGAGAAGAAAGAAGTTGAGGAGGAAGGAATGGAACAGTAGGAAAGAAGCCCACTACAAGACCCGTTAGGGGAAGATGAATTGGCCAACATTTTGGCCAATATGGGTGAATATGGCCAACCCCTGAGTCCATCTAACCTCCATGCCATAGAGAAAACCCAGGAGAAAGATGCACTAGAACAATTGCATGTAGAAGAGGCGGAAGTAGAAAATTTGTCCATTCATAATGAGAAGATATTAGAAAATGTTGAGCAGGAACAGCCCGTTCCTAGTCAGAAGGCACTAGAGGAAAGTACGGAGGAAATAAGGGTAGAAGAGAAATCAGCCCAAGAAATAATAGAGCCAAGCAAGGTTCTTGCCCCGGAACAACCACTTCAGGGAGAAAATCAGGAAGCTAGCCACAGTTCAACCCACAACGAACAGCCTGTTGTTCTTTCTGAAGAGATGATGGAAATAAGGGAATTACAAAGGGAAAAGTGGACATTATTAAACATAATAGTCTAGCTTCACCAACAGATTAGGATTCTAAAGGCAAGGCAAAGGGTGAAAGGGACTTCAGGAAGAAAAGTTCTGACCACACTAGTAAGATCCCTTAAGGGCAAGAGGCGGAGGACCAGAAGTTGTCCCACTGCTCAAAACCATGACAAAAGCCAAACTGCTATTCCAAATGAAGCTGAAAAACAAACTGCTGTTCCAATTGAAGCAGAAGAGCAGACTGCTGTTCCATTTGAAAAGGAACAGCAGTGGGCTAGAGTTTGTGTTAAAATTGAAAAAGATGATAAGATGGTTCAGATGGAGGCACCACCTTCGGGAGTAATAAGGGTTATGAACTCAAAGCAGCGCAATAAGAAAGTTCAAGTAAAGCTCCCGGCGTTCACCGATACATGGAAGAAGGACCTGAAAACAAGAACCCTTCACAAACATTTGAAGCATGCCCAGTAAGAAGCAGAAAAGCTCAGTGAGCAAACGGTCCCCCGAGAAAAGTATGAAGAACTACAGTAGCAGCTAAGGAACGTCAACTTATCTGAAAGCCAAGCTTTCGAAGGATGGCGAAGGGAGCAAGAGAAAGTTGCCAAGGTAACTTGTAGATTAGATGTAGTTATTAAACAGATGGATACCTTGTGTTCTCTATACAATGATGTCCTAGCATGTAGAGCCCCTGCCAAGAACTATGCCCTATTTCCAATGGAAAGGTATTTACAATTGAAAATAAAGGTTGTTAAAGTAGGTGCTCCCATAGAAATTAACACTGTAAATGATTTTATAAATTGCTATAAACATTATGGGGTAAAAGTACAAAGGTTATTGTATGAATTTTACTTGCATAACCTTGTACTAGAACAAGAGACTGAGCTAAACCCTGGCCCTTTTGTTGGAGATATTCAATTGCAAGCATTTATTTCATTTGCAGTCAATCAAATTAAATGGCTTAAAGCCTACAATGCTTTTCAGAGACAAGAAAACAGATTATATCTATGGGTAAGAGCTAAGCCTAGAGACCCAGAACAATTATGGAGGAGACATAGAAATCTCATGAGGGCTCCAGGAGTGATTGAAGCATTAGGACCCATGCATGAAGCAATCATTCGGCAGGGGCTTGAATTCTTTTCCTCCATTAAAGACCCTGCCGTTGAAGCAGCTAAATTTTGATATCGAGTATCTAATCCGAACATTCAGCTCAGAGAGCCATTTAAGTATGAGAATTTTAAGCTTGCTGCTAACCGATTCCCCCTCTATGGTGAAATTGTTTTGAGGGGAGGGCCATCCTGGTTAGGATATAGGTTACGGAGTCCAATCATTTGGCATCCTGCACCCGAATACCAAGCCCTATATGAGATGCCCGAGGGCCAGATAGGCCATTTCTTTGATCATTTAATTTTGCATCACGACTGTAGGCCCCCACACGAGATTCCATCTCCAGCCTACTCCCTCACTACCTTACATGTCAACTACAATGTTTTCACAAGGCCATGAAAAAGGGTAAGCTGGGGGGTGTGTGGAGTATCAAGGAAGGTATGTTTCGATGGTTATTTTAGTATCTTTTCATTAGAATTTAAAAGCCTTTTGCATTAGAAACTTAGATAATGATGAGGGTTTATAACGAAACACGAGAGATTAATAGGAAACACTGATATTGTCATTCCTATGTGTAGGAGGGAGGAAAAAAGGAAGGTGGCCATTCCAAAGGAAAAGACAAGGATGAACTAACTGTTGTCCCTTTAACGGGAGACCGCAAGCAAACCAGATCAAAACGGATCAACCCAAGAAAGGAAGCAGAGATACCAGCATGGAGCAAAAAAGGAAAGAAGTGACGCAGGATTAACGATTCTCCGAATTCCTCAAGATCTTAGATCTTGAGGGATCGTTATTTTATCTATTTTCTATATCTATATATCTCCGCCATCTTCCTTATATAAGGGATAGCGTTGTTGGCTAGCAGGGGGGGAACTTTTATGTAATTTCTTTTAAGGAATATCAAGACTCTTATCTTTATGTTCCATTGAAGACTTGAGTTCCTGTAATTCTATTCCATGCATTAATACAGACTTGGTTACTCTTTTATCTTTGAGTCTGGATCAATCTTAAGCGGTGTACCCCTGGAGGCTAAGGGCCTGGCCCTGGAGGACGTTTGCTCTTGTACCATTACGTGTGGTTTCTGTGTGGTTTGTTCGTAGACGTAATCTGGTAATCTGTTGTGTTTTAAGAACGTTATATTACATGCTCTGTTATGTTCAACTTGTTTCATGTTCCTATAAACCAAAGTCTTATATTGACGTTGTATCATGTTTCCAATCCTCTAAGTGTTGATTAATCTCTACAGGATACTATCACTTCATTACAGAGTTTATTATGATTGTGCTTTAGCATTACAACAGTTATCTTGAAAAGTCTGATTTCATATGATTATTGAATGTTACTATTTTCATCTTAAGATGCAATCGTATGCATTTATTTAGATCAATAACATAAGCAGATTAAGCACGTTGTGTTTCTAAGGTTTTAATCGGTGTTGTTGTTCCATAGTATGTGTACATCTTTTAAGACTGAAGGATTGATGTTTTGATTGGAGTAATTAAATAGAGTCACAGCTTGATGAACTTGGTTATTGCTTATCTCAACTACTGTTCCATTTAGTTGCTGTTCCATTTTAGTTGTTGTTCCATTTCAATTGTTGTTCCATTTCCAGATCGCTAATTTGTTGTTTTATTTACTTGCCATTTCTTAAGGACAGTCTCAGGCTGTAGTGAGCATCAACGTCTGCTACCTAGCTCCCAGACCTCTAATCTGCTCCCATAAGCTATGAAAGGGATGGGTTATTGCTACCGAACCCTTGGATGTGCTGTTCTATTTCATTGCTATTTCCTTTACTTTTCATTTCATTTCTATTTATTAAGGACGATCTCAGGCTGTAGTGAGCCCCAGCATCTACTACCTAGCTCCCAGACCTCAGATTTGTTCTCATCAGTTATGAAAAGGATGGGCTACTGCTGCCGAACCTTTGGTTGATGCAATGCTTGGTGTGATTTAGCCTTTTGAAGTAGTTAAGTTGTAGACACGCATCGATTTACTTTTGTAGTTTCTAAACATTTGTACTACAAGTATTACTTTGACAAGTGCTAAGCCTCAGACTGAGACACTCTCTGAAATAGCAAGACGATCCTAGATTTACATATTAATGTGAGGTAACTAGAGGTGAAAGAGACCCTTTTTATAGCTCTACACCTAATACCTCCGAATAATGAGCTGACACATATGCTAGTGAATTAT
>APFE031435338.1:0-14358 GCA_000404065.3 Pinus taeda
TGATATATCAACCAGGAAGACAATCAAGAGGTCATTGGAATGGTCCACTACACCCAACGCAGTTAGTGAAGCCTTCTTTTGGGAAGGGCACGACTAGAGGACATCTAGTGTCAACACGGCAGTAGGTGATTGTGCCAAGTCATCTACTATACTGTATGTATGGGCATCTTTGTTGGAATCTGCATTACGATGTAATGGTCCTTTTGGGATATTGAGAATGGCCTCAACTTTGGGTTGAGGGATCTATAGAGGACCATTTTGTGTCATAAGACTCTCATCGGACACATTGGTTTTGGGCTTGACAGCTAACGAAGTGGAGGGCTTGTCATATTGGTGCGATCGAGTTTGGAGGTTAATATTGGAGGGGTTAACCTCATCAAAATTCATCATCAGGATATGGTGGTCACCAGGACCAGAAGGCTAGGGGAGGTGGATTACATGACCTGGCTAGGGTTGAGAAGAAACAAATCCTTTCTGAGGGAAAGGATTTGTGAGCATGGTCAGTTGACGAAGAATAGGATTCTGAGGCGACTGTTGACGTGGAGTGGCTATTTGAGCTTCCCATAGTTGGCGCATATGGGGTAAAAGGAAACAGTCATGTGTATAGTGGCCATGTACACCACAACATGCACAAGGCTTATTCGTGCAAATAGCCTTGTTTTTCTTGGGCTAGCTACCCTGTTGCTGGTTGTTGGTGTTAGGCTGGTTCCCCTGGGGTTCATTAGACTAGTTACCTTGGTTACCCTCGTTACCCATGTTACCCTTCCCCTATTATTTTTCTTTGAATTCTGAGGATTGGTATCACTCTTCTCCATAAACACCTGACCTTGAGGGGGTGGTGGTGGTTGGGGCTGAGGATGAATGGGAGGCTACGATGCTAATACTTGAGGGGCTAGAGCACCAGGCTGTGCATAAGAAGGAGCAACAGTTTGGTAAATGGGTTGGGGCCCTAGAATCATGTTGCTAGCTGGAGGGGCATAAATATTGGAGGAACTGGTGCCCCCCTATAGGTAGCCATAACTCTGCTGAGAATATGGCAAAGAGTGTGAAATGGATGCAACGACACTGTCAGCAGCGTGTGATGCTCGCAGTGCATTAGCACTACTAGCACAAGGGAGCTCTGGAATAACGAGATAGACATAATCTAATTGAGCATAGATTAGGTTTTCTCTCAAAGTGGTCTTAAGAGCTTCTTCCTGGGTCTGAGGAAAATGGGGCGCGACATCTTTTCCAATGGGGGATAAAAGGCTCTTAAGAAACCAATCCAGATAAGCACGGTCTTCAAAAGGTGGGGCACGACATTTGCGCCTTCTTTGACCCCACCCTTGAACATGGTTAGAAAAGCGAGTAGCAGAGGATTGGCGGAATGTGGTCAAAAGATCAGTTCGAGTATTGTACCGGAGAGGTAACTAGAAATAGGACAACTTTAGCAAGTGTCACAAAAATGGAATGAGAGGTGACGGGTTGGTTTACATACCATTTTGCAGCATCTCCACTAAGCATGCGTTGGAAAATCCGAAGACGAATGGAGTCATCAGTTTTGGAGTTGGATTAACACCACATGTGGAAGGATCGAACATGGTTGGTAGGATCCTCTCTAGCAATACCCTCAAACTTTGGGATGTCTGAGGGAATCTTAGTTGGCATAGAGGGCCAACCAACATCATGGTGTATGGGGTCGTTTATCAACTAGTTGAGATTTGGTAGACTTAACCCAGCCATAAAAAGGAGCATGGGGGCTATCAGAATGGTTCCTGAGACTGTTCCACCTGATGTGAGCACCAGTATATTACCAGAGCTGGCACTAGATTGGGGTCCTGCACCAGCTATGGGTTCAGACATGGTGATGATATGTAGTGAAGGAGGTTCAGAATCAGATGAGGAATCAAGAGAAGAGTGAAGATGGGCACTTAGAGGGCTATGAACTCTAACCCAATAGGGAGGAGTAATATGCCAAAATGGAAACTGAGGTTGAAGGCCCAATAGTCTATGCGACTCACGCCTTGGTGGCACAATGATGGAAGGACACACGAAACATGGAAATGGTGAAGGGAGATCAACAATATATCTTCTGTCTCTAATGCGGCGAGATAAATATTATGTTAAGACTTGGCTTGGCGGTGTAAACCAATCGCCCTTCACTTAAGGTGTGCTTGTGTGTGCAACTATATTAATTTATTAAGACCAAATAGTATTTTGTAAAAAAGAAAAAAGCTTGTTGAAAATAAACTAAAATAAATAACAAAACATAAAGAGAAAAAAAGTTAACTAAACCCCACCCAAACTGCGTTTGCAAATACTGTACTGCTAGGTGGCTAAACCGAAGGAAAATACACTGAAACGGTCAAGAAATCCAAATGTCGGTGTGATTGGGATCAAGTGACTCTAAGTTGCTAGAAAGTGGTGTGGCAACAACAAAAAACCAGAGGGGAAGATTGTTGCAAAAAGATAGGGAGATGGGTGAAACACCTAGGGAAACCAATGGGACCCTAAGGGAATGACCAAACAAGTTTCAATGTGAAACTATGGATGGTAGCAACCTATCTTGTCAGATCTCAAACAAAAGGTTACAGATCTAGAAATTGTGGTTGAAAGTGTTGTAGAAACTAAGACTTCTCACTCGGCTCAAATCCTCCTAGAAAGGTGGAAGTGTACTAGAAGCCCTAAGGGAGGCTAAATTTGACTTCGATGAGTAAAACATAATGGATCAAGGCCTAAGTGGGATGAGACAGAGGTCAAACACCCAGTAGTCAACTCTAAGTAAAACCCAGAAACAGAGGTGAGATAAACCCTAAAACCCAGAAATCGCAAGTTCTGGACTGTTTTTTTAATGAAATCACACTTTTTGGGTAGAAAGATGCGTTCTGGAGTCCAGATCACACCTTTTGGGCTGAAAACTGTGATTTCTGCTCTAAGCCTTCCAGTCTGCAAAATTTAGAAAAAAAGTGTTGCCTTTGTCGTGGTTGGTACCTGTGACCTGCAAAAATAACCGGAAAGTTTAAGGAAGTCAAAAATTTATTAGATCTAGGGTGAAAACACTAGGAAACATTAATAGAAAAGAAAAAAGAGGAAGCCCTAAGCTAAAATCCAAAGGACACCCAGGTTCCTAGATCTCAAGTATAAAACCCAGCGGAGTCGCCAATTTGTTGTATTGTTTTCTTCTCAATGATGTACGAAAAGAAGCCATTTAAGATCGTGCATGACAAACGATCTCAACAATAGAAATGATTGCTAAATGTTGTAGATATACAGCTATTGATAGAAACAAAACCTGCCAAAATCCTCATATATGCTGAAATCATAGTTAAGCAGTAAAATGAAGAGTAATAACCCCAAAACATCCAATGCAAACCGGATTTTTAAAGAATGATTTTATTATAGCACTTGTGAAGGGAACGAATATATGTTATCAATCCCCCTCTATGGGATGCTTTCTTAGAAATCCTCAAATGCTTTCAACTTCTGTAGCGTCTCTCTCCTCTATAATGCATAAACCCAACAAAAATATGGCATTTGACAATGAAAATAATCAAAGTTACAACAATGAAAATAATAAAAAGTGAATAATGAATGGAAAACCCTCCTATTTATAACAAAATATTGAATTATCACCGAATAATGAGCAAAATTAATCTATTCTTAGAATTAAATTTTTATATATTGTTAAGAGATATATAAGTATTTTACTTTTATTGAAATAAAAATATATAAATGTTTATTATTTATCAAAATCAACGAATTAGTTAAGGAATAAAAAGAAAATAATGATTTATTTAATTATTCCTAAGGGATTTAGTCAAACTTAACAAAGAATATTAATTCATTAATGACTAATTATTTATTATCAGAGAAAAATAAAATAAATAAGTATTTGTCTGTTTATTTTTCATGATTTGATCAAAATTAACAAGGAATAATAGTAAAACAATGGTTTAATTAATTATTCCTAGAAGAAAATCAAATAAATAGTGATTTATTTAATTATTCTTCATGGGTTTAACTGTAAATTACATAATAAAAGTTGTTTATTAGGTAATTTCTCTGAGTGAAAGCAATTTTACTATTGTAAAATTGGCTTTACATGGTGTACTCGTAAAATTGGTTTTACATGGTCTACTTCGATCCATCTAGTAAATTAGGCTACATGATCAATTTTTTTAGTGATAACTCACTACATTAATATTAGAATATAAATAATTTAATATTGATCTATTAAGATATATACTTTATTAATTTATATTAATTATGCTCTTAAATATCAATACATTAATAATAATATATCAACATATTAATTATTTAATTATTTAAATTATTTATATCCATTAAAAAAATAGGTTTTTATGGTTAAGTTCTTATCCATAGTTTTTGTTTCCATAGGTTGTCTTCAGTGTGACTTTTTGGAAGCTTTTTCAGTGGTTTTTTCCAGTCTAATTTCTCTAAAATATGGCAGGAATTTATTGAAATCACAAGCTTGATGGGTAACCCCTTCACAATTGATGTGCCATATTGAAATCACAAGCTTCATGGGTAACCCCTTCACAATTGAAGTGCCATAGGGGTTTTTCAAGGTGTTAAATCCATGTATACAATAAAAAAAACCAGTTTAAATAGCACAAATCAAGATTTCACCACAAATTTTTCCTTCTCGCACCAGAAAGTCCAAAAAATCGCACTAAAGACAACTCATTTTCTTATTCTTTGCTTTATATTTATATATCAACATGTCACTTCCTCTTAACCAATCTTAACGATGGGTATTGTTCTACTACAAATAATTACCTTTCTGGATTTAATTTCTAATAATATAATAATATTAAGTTTTACTCTATTAATCATAGTCAATTATAGTCAACTTTCATAGATCACAATCAAAATTTAAAAGGGTTTAATAACAATAATAAAGAAGAAGAAGTTGACTAATAATAATACATTATTATTATTATTATTATTATTAACCTAGTTGAATATGTTTATGATGGTTGACAATAGTCAATCACGACAAATCATCACCTTTAGTTAGTTATCATAAACATGATCAACCATGACTAGCCATTGTCATCTCTAGTTCACGATATCAAACCCCTGGATAATGATAATTAACACGTAATCAACATGACAAACCATGGTTCGAAAGGTCAAACATGTTCAACCTCAGTTAACAGGTCAACATTAATGTAGCATTGTTAATTTGATGTAACATTAATAAATTGTTACAATAATAGTTGACCATGGTGAAACTCAATCACTTTGCGTCAACCTCATCAATCCTCTTCAACCACCATCAACAAATCCACTCCACACAAATTGAGTATCAACTAACACAACAACATTAATAAATAACTTTATCCTTAAATATAACTGATATACCCATTTTCCACCCTAAATCAATTAGCACATGAAAATAATAACGTAGGAACTACATTTTAGTACATGAAAATAATAACGTAGGAACTACATTTAATAATATGAGTGTGATAGTTTACTTTTTTACATATATACCTCCAAATACAATTAAAATATTTAGATTACCGTTCATGTTAAATTCAGATAAAAAATAATGTAAAAAAGCCCTTCAACTCTAAGCGATTCATTGTTGATTTTTTCCCTTTTCATAATCAAGTAAAAACCTGTCAGACTGTTTTTATTACTTTGTGAAATTCAGTTTTATTGAGATTTTACCCAAGCTGTTCCATTATCGTTGTGCTTTCTTGGTGAAGTTGGGCCACATTTAGGGCTTCGGCCGTTCAATTTTCGCTGAACATTTCCTTTCCCTGAAGTTGATCGGCTCGGTGAATCAAATCGTAATGATGTCTTTAGAAAAAAATAACGTATACAGTCGAAAAAGGAACCACTTATGCAGTTTCTAGAATCAAGCCTGTCCAAAGCATTATTCTTTTTTGGGCCAATTAAAGAGAGTAAATTCCACAAAATATCTTAAGGTCCACATTTAGGGACTGAGTCATAACATTGTTGCTGAGCATTACCTTTCCCTGGAGCTGGTTCTCTACTCGGACTTAGTGAATTAAGTCACAGTAACATCGAAAATGAAACCAAATATACAGTAATAACAAACCAGGTCCCCGGTCCTTTCCTGCGGGCTTGTAGGCCATCGGCATAAAAATAAAGGTTTTCCAAATCAATATTCTTTGTAATAAACTTGACCAAAATGTGATAACCAGATAATTATGTGAATAAATTCTCTGTTTTTTTACCATTGGAAGTAAAATGTGGAACAGGGATTATGACTTCTTTATAAATGGTGAAAATATTATTACTATCAAAACTGAATTTAAATTGGGTTAATTACATATAGTAACTTTGATGAGGAAGTTATTTTCTTTTCTACTAATTGTTATTCTTTTAAAAAATATATATATGTATATATTAATAAACAGTTGCCAAGAAGGGGGAAGAAAAACCCTAACTGTTTTTCTCTTCTTCCATAGAAAGATGGAAGGGGAGAGGGCCCGGGCTGTTAAGGAACAGACGGGAGAAAAGAGCAGAAAGGCAGAAGCATAAGAGAGAGTGCTAAGTCTGGTGAAGACCAGATAGCACAGGCACAGATAGTGCATTATAGTTCGCTGAAGGCAGAGGCCTGGCAAATGAGCTTGGGGGGAGATTAGTCTGAATCGATTAATCTCGTGGTTGGGTGGAAAACAAGCGACAAGGCATAATCTTCTCCAAACTGAAGAAGGATCGGAGGCCACGGGTGACAGTGCAGGGATGTACTGTTACTGTTGTTATATTGTAAGAAAATGGATATTATTCCAATATAGATAGCTGTAGATTGTCGTTGGAACTCTCAAGTGGAGCTCCAGTATGTCAATAGGAGAATAATTGTATTCAGTTGAGAAGAAAAGGACTGTATCCTAGCTTGATAAAATCTAAGTTGTGTATAAATCTTGAAAACAGAGTACTGATAGAACTTAGGTTCATTATACAACTTAAATGGTGAACTGAGTACATTCGAATCAATCCGAGTTATTAATTAATCTGAGTTATTAATTAATCTGAGCGGAAGGTTGTCTCGGAGGCTTCGGGAGGCTGTTGGCACACCAAATTCCTCCCATAAAAGACAGGTCGCTGGGCTAGGGAAACAATAACTCTATGTACAGGGGAAGGAAAGAATCTGGTAACTGTACCTATATGAATTAAAGAGAATTAAAAAAAAAATAACCGAATGGGTAGCAAATAGATAAAAGCAAAGATTCACAGGTTGGGGTGAGACTACTCCCTCGTACTGCATTAAAAATTAATTAGAATCATATGCTATAAAAGAGGCTTATTTCCTCCTCTGTAACAATAAGGCATAATAAAACTATACAATGACATTTTGAAATGAACGGTTATGACCAACGACATTCATAAATATCTATATACCCTCAAGTACAGGGTCGGGGATTCCGTAAGGAAACGGAATGACATTTTAACAGAAAATATATATATCACAGAACCGAAGAACACAGTATTCGAAAGTTGTGTAACTAGAAGCAACCAAATAGCAGCATATAAATGAAAGCCATGAACACATAACCTGGAATAATGGAAACAGATCCATGAATATAATTTTTACAGTGAACCCAGAAAACCATTGCCATCATATAGAACAACCCTGTGCGTCGAGCGCATTCGGGCGTAAAAACTGACTAACATAAACAATGTACACATATACGCTGTCAAAACTGCGAGAATGTAGATTATACAACAAATGAGACAATCAAACCCTCGTGGATACAATGACCCATTATTATAAAAGAATGAGACAGTATGTATATATTCGTTAACGAAAGCTCAGAGATATCTACATATGAACGAATCTTCAAGAAAAATCAACCATTTGCTTAGAACTGAAATTCATACGATGCTGAATGAAAGGCATATATATATTAAAATAGAAATAGTCCTTCAACACTAAAATGTACTAGAAAGCGTAGCCGAATTACAGGCCAGGCAACTGTGGCCGCCAAACAAAACCCTTAAATGGTATAACCCAGTTCTCGGAAATACATTAATTTACAGATAAACCTTAAATAAATACCAGAACCGCTTAAGGGCGGAGCTCATGACATCGGGCTGTAATGGGGCTCGCAGCCAAGAAGGAAACAAAGAACCAACATCCATGAGAAACACGCAAAACACCTGACAAAGAAAGGAACAGTATTAAATTACTCTTCGTTCACCGCCAATTTCCTACAAAGGTTAAGCTCTTACCCGTAAGCGATGTCATCCTGAGGTTCCGTGACTGCAGCTCCTTATCGTCGTGCCGAGCTTCATACTTGTTCCAACAGTGAACAAATTACCAGTTAGCTTCAGAGCCAAACCATAAACTCGGTAAAGGTTGTAGGTAATAAACAGAGTTATGAAATCACACATACTGTAAAATAAACAAATAGAATGTTGATTGTCGCATAGCTCCAGGGATAAACAAATGATTTCAGACTGTTAACAAATGGAAAATCACCTGTGTAGCCGACGCGGTGGAAGGATGCCGCGAACTGAGCTCTCTCGAGCCGGTCTCTCTCTCGGCAAAATGAATAATAGAAAACCCTAACATGAAGCTTGTAGGGTAAACCCGCAAGTCTTCCACCGTCCGATGGTGGGATTGAATCCCCATCGTTGAAAGTAGCCAACATCCCGAGAAGCCATGTACTTGCCTGAAACATTTAAGGAAAAAAATCTCTCCTCGCGATCATCAACCAGATCGATGGTTGATAATAGCAGGTCAGGGCCACCTGTCTATATCTTATGCAATGGATATGCAGTGGTAGGATCTGCCGTAGGAGTCGGTACTGGAAAATATCGTATGGTATCCGACTGTCAATTAACCGGTTGGTAAGACTTAAATGCAGACATAAATCCGCCTTGATAATGACTATAGCAGTGTAACGTATAACGAATTAAATAACAAGAATGCCAAGGGTGTGGGTCAACTCTTATGCCCGAATTAGTTTATGTGCCATGCAAACCTTTAAAAAAAAATTATATATGATGACATGGAAAATTTATTATTATTTGTTGGAAAATGGTTTATGACATATGGTATCAGAGCCCAGTTACAAAACTGAGGCCTCTGGGTAAGGATAGATTAAAAGAACAAAAAAATATATATATTTGACCTTTCCGTATCATTCTTTTCATGTTGATGGAATAAGTGCAGGATCAAGAGTTTAGGAACTTGCAGAATGAGGAGAGCAGACAATACAACTCGACAACCTGTGGTAGGACAAGGGATACCTGGACTTGAAAATAATCCTGAACTATGGGTTCAGCTTGGGGAGGAGGCCAGAACTACAAATCAAGCCATTCTAGAAACCGTACAGGAGCTTAAAAATGAAATGGCAAGGCTGCGGGAAGACAATGCTAGACTAACAATGGAACAAGAGAGAATATTTAAAAGTTTATCTGAACGACAGAATCAAGTACCAGTTAATCCTAGCATGGAACAACAAAGGATGTCGGAAGAACAGAACCACCCTATGCCCCCTGAAGGCTCAGAGGAGCAGGAAGAGCGTTCTGACAATGTAAATGAACAACAAACTTCGAAGAGACAAAGGGTGGAACTGCAAGGGGAATTTCGCAAAATTAAACCCCCACATTTTGATGGAGAACAGGAGGAAGCAGCTGAAGCGTGGCTGATTAATATGAACAAATATTTTCAGCTCTATGAATATGATCACAATCTTAAAGCCAGATTGGCTATTTTTCAGCTACAAGGAAAGGCCACCTTATGGTGGGAGGAAGTGAAGATAGTAAAAGGAGTTACTGAACAGACTGTCACTTGGGATAATTTCCAAAAGTATTTTAAAGAGAGATACCTGACTGAACGATTCTACGATGAGAAGGCGAGGGAATTCCACGATCTTCGTTTGGGGCAGTAGACTATGGACGAGTTCATCACCCGTTTCACTTCTCTGCTTCGCTATGTTCCATATATAAGAGAAGAAAAGGCAAAGGTACAAAGATTTGTAAGCAGTTTACCGCCCTACATGCGAGAAACGATTGAATTTGACAATCCAAAATCAATGGATGAGGTAATTCGGAAGGCCAGGATCTGTTATCAACAAAGCAGACAAAAGGGAGAAACAACTGGCAAGAAATGGAATGAGAAAAAGGGCTTTAAGTCAATAGGAAACAGCAAAGGAAATCGCAACAGTGGAAATAAAGGGAATGGAAAAGTACTGAACAACAGAATTCCGGTTAGAACCGCATCCAAATTTAGGCTTAACAATGAATCTAAAGGCAGCGAACAGCATGCACGCTTGGACAATGAAGGGACCACCAGGCCCCCAGTGCAATGCTGGGGTTGTGGGGGACCCCACTACATCAAAAATTGTCCACAGCGGAAAGGGACGGAACAGTTATCCCAGATTCATGAAGCCTCAACAGTTGGCGAAGTGGGACGCAGTATACCAAGGATTAATACGGCGTTGGAAGACCATCAGGCAGAGTATCAGCCAACTATGGTCGAATTCGAATGTAATATCTCAAACCTTACTGTATCTGTTTTAATTGACCCTGGGGCTACACTGAGTTATGTAAGCCCAAAAGTAGTAGAGCGCTGTAAATTACAATCCACTAAATTTAAAAACCCATGGCTGGTGCAATTAGCCACGGGAGCCAAAAGACGAGTGGTAGCTAAAATTAAGGACTGTTCTTTTACCATAGCTGGACAGCCAATAACGGCGGATTTAAATGTGCTTCCTCTTGGCTCCTATGATATTCTCATTGGGATGGACTGGCTGGAAAAACACTGGTCACTAGTGGACTGTAAGACCAAGATTATCTACTTTAGAGACCCCCTGGGAAATAAAAAAGAGATGCAAGGGATTAAACGACCCGTGCAAGTGAGGCCGATAACAGCAAACCAGCTTGTAAAATGTGTTCGAAAAGGATGCCAGATCTATGCCATTCAGGTGGGTTATGCAGATTCTAAAGACAAAACAACCATCCTAAATAATATCCCTGTAATTCAAGAATTCACGGATGTGTTTCCAGAAGAAATTCGTGGGTTGCCTCCAAAAAGGAACATAGATTTCACCATTGAGTTGGTTCCAGGAGCAGCACCAGTATCTCGGGCACCATATAGAATGAGTGTACCCGAACTGACAGAATTAAAAATGCAGCTGCAAGAGTTATTGGACAAGAATTATATACGTCCTAGTGTGTCCCCGTGGGGAGCCCCAGTGCTATTCGTTAAGAAGAAAGATGGAACTTTCCGGATGTGCATTGATTACCGTCAGTTAAATAAGCTAACCATTAAGAATAAATATCCTTTGCCACGGATCGACGAACTATTCGATCAAGTGAAAGGCGCGACGGTGTTCTCTAAAATTGATTTGCGTTTTGGTTATCACCAAATCCGAATTAAGGATGAAGATATCGCTAAAATAACTTTTAGAACCAGATACGGTCATTATGAATTTGTGGTCTTGCCATTCGGACTTACAAATGCCCCCGCAACGTTCATGTGTTTAATGAATAGTATTTTTCACCAATATTTGGACAGATTTGTATTGATATTTATTGATGACATATTAGTATATTCTCGCACCATGGAGGAACATCAGGAACATCTTAGAAAGGTGCTACAGACCCTCCGGGAACATCAACTATATGCAAAATTCAGTAAGCGTGATTTCTTTAAAGAAGAAATCCAATATTTGGGTCATGTGATTACCAAGGAGGGGATCGCCGTGGACCCAGAGAAGATAAAAGCCATAATGGACTGGACTGTACCGAAGGATGTGGCAAATGTTCGATCTTTTATGGGTCTGGCTGGTTATTATAGAAGGTTTGTAGAAGGTTTCTCTAGAGTTGCATTTCCCATTAACTCTTTACAGAAAAAGGGGAAAACATTTCATTGGACCCCAAACTGCCAGAAAAGTTTTGAACAATTGAAGAATTTACTCACAACGGCCCCTATTTTGAGGATAGCTGATCTTGATAAGGATTACGTGGTATGTACGGATGCAAGCAAGGAAGGAGTAGGTGAAGTTTTAATGCAAGAAGGAAAGGTGGTCGCCTACGAGTCTCGGAAATTAAAGGAGCATGAGCAGAAATACTCTGCTTACGATTTAGAGTTGACCGCTGTCATCCATGCCCTAAAAATGTGGAGACATTATCTTGTGGGCAGGAAATTTTTGCTGCTCACTGATCATCATAGTTTGACCAATTATTTCAGCCAGCCCACCCTAAACGCTCGACAAGCACGGTGGGTGGACTTTCTGAGCGGCTTTGATTTTGAGATAAAACATTTACAAGGAAAGGAAAACCAAGTAGCGGATGCCTTAAGCCGGAAAGTACAACATTTGTATGAAGTCTCCGTTAGTGGGTGGAGGAGCCCCATTTTGGAAATGGTCAAAGATGCTTCAAGACAAGATGTTAATTATCAGCAGTTAAAACTACAGCTACAACAACCTGCTAATTTGACAAACCAACCAGGTTATGAGTTGGATGATGCAGGAATGATACATTTTAAACAAAGATTATATGTACCCAACCAAGATAAAATTAAAAATCTGATTATGGATGAATTTCATGTCAGACACTATGCGGGACATCCGGGATATCTGAAAATGATGACTGCCATTCGAAAAGATTACTTTTGGCCAGGGATGAAAAAGAACATTGCTAAGTATTTAGCACGATGCCTAGAATGCCAGCAGATTAAAGCAGAACACCAGCAACTAGCAGGATTACTACAACCCTTACCTATTCCAGAATGGAAATGGGAAATCATTTCCATGGATTTCATTACAAGGTTACCTAAGACAAAAAAGAACAATGATTCCATTATGGTGGTAGTGGATAAACTAAGTAAAGCTGCACATTTTATACCAGTACAATCCACGTACAAAGCCACACAGATTGCGCATGTTTTTATGCAAAATGTGTTTAAGCTTCATGGGCTTCCAAAAATGATAATTTCTCATCATGATGTGAAGTTCACATCAGCCTTCTGGAGAACGCTATTCGCTGATTTGGGAACCCAATTAAATTTCAGCACAGCATACCACCCTCAGACCGATAGACAAACAGAACGAGTTAACCAAGTGGTGGAAGATATGCTGCGGGCATATGTAATGCAACAACCCACATTGTGGGAAGAATATCTGCATCTGGTAGAGTTCGCGTATAATAATGGATATCACACCTCTACACAAATGAGCCCCTTTGAGGTTATGTACGGTCGAAAATGCCAAACACCCTCTAGTTGGGGAGGACCCGAGGATAAATTGAGCTTGGGACCTGAGATGCTTAAGGAAATGGAAGAAATGGTGAAAAGGGTGCGTGTGAATTTGAAGGCTGCTCAAGAAAGACAGAAAAATTTTGCTGATCGGAAAAGAAGATTTAAGGAATACCAGGTTGGTGATCACGTGTATATCAGAATTCAAACTAAAAGGAGTACCCTACAATGGAGCGGGTGTGCCAAGTTGGCACCCCGATACTATGGACCCTTCCAGATTCTGGCTAGGATTGGACCAGTGGCATATCAGCTTGCTTTGCCAAGCCACATCCGAGTCCACAACGTGTTCCATGTTTCGATACTCAAGAAATATGTCTGTGACCCCAAGCATGTGATTCAATGGCGGGATATTCAGGTAGTAACTACTGCTGCAAATAGACTGATGAAATTGATATTGGAAGGAAAAACTAACTTTGGGATTATGTAATGCAGGTCGAACCGGAAGGAGAAGTTCTGGTCGAACCTCTGAACATCCTCGACCGGAGAGAAGTGCAGCTGCGGAAACGAGTTAGTACCCAAGTTAAGGTCCAGTGGCGACACTACGGACCTGAGGAAGCTACTTGGGAAGATGAAGAATTGATGAGAAGAACTTATCCAGCTCTGTTCGTAGCTGAAAGACACCGGGACGGTGTCCAATATCAGGGGGAGGAGATGTGATGACCAGATAATTATGTGAATAAATTCTCTGTTTTTTTTACCATTGTAGGTAAAATGTGGAACAGGGATTATGACTTCTTTATAAATGGTGAAAATATTATTACTATCAAAATTGAATTTAAATTGGGTTAATTACATATAGTAACTTTGATGAGGAAGTTATTTTCTTTTCTGCTAATTGTTATTCTTTTAAAAAATATATATATGTATATATTAATAAACAGTTGCCAAGAAGGGGGAAGCAAAACCCTAACTATTTTTCTCTTCTTCCATAGAAAGATGGAAGGGGAGAGGGCTCGAGCTATTAAGGAACAGACGGGAGAAAAGAGCAGAAAGGCAGAAGCAGAAGAGAGAGTGCTAAGTCTAGTGAAGACCAGATAGCACAGGCACAGATAGTGCATTATAGTTTGTTGAAGGCAGAGGCCTGGCAAATGAGCTTGGGGGGAGATTAGTCT